>LUCH01006714.1:19721-31270 GCA_013368495.1 Paragonimus heterotremus
GTCTACTCGCTGTATTATTCTCAACCGGTTATCGTCGGTTCGCTCGATCCTACACTGCACATATTTTAAAGTGGAGCGCATACCGTGCACATAGTTGTTAATTGTACAATACACCATTTATGGAAATAAAGTAACGAAACGGACATAGTAATAGAGGAAAATTCTAGTTCGTGAAGAGACAGTTAGCTCACTTGCTTCTAAAACTATAATTCTCGAAATATTAAGTGTTCGGTAAAAAAAAAGTTGAGTAGTTACATCACTTCTTGCTTCACAAGGTTAACGTTGGCCTTATGGTCAGGGTCATAACACAAAAAAGCTTTTTCAGGATGGTGAAAATGAACAGTCGAAGGGTTTCGCCATTATTTGATGTAGGCGGTTCCCGGGAAAATATGTAGAAACTTTCGTCAGGTTGAAGAAGGATATGAGGGCCTCAATTTTTGTGTAGAAGTGAACGATCTTCTGGACTGGACTCCGTTATTTCCTCTAAATCAAAGGAATTTGACAGACCTCGCGAATTGTCCAACCAGTAAAGGATTTTGACTGTCCGGACGTTACGGAATTTTGTCTCACGTTAGAATTTATCGTGGAATCAGAAATGGAAGGCAAAATTACGTGATATACAGGAGTCTTTGTGCGCACTCACCCTTGGACTAAAAGTGGATAGTTGATGGAAAGATGGAGAACTGGGTACAATATTACGTGGAAACCCTGGTTGATTTTTCCGCTATGTTGCATGAGTGACCTAATAGTCCGCAGTTAGAGATGTCATAGGACTCTCGAAGAACAGTCAGAAGACACTCATAACGTTCTTGTTGGTTGGTACGCTTGCTGCCGTAAATTTTCTTCCTCCTCGGTCATGACAGTAGACGAAGTACTGAGTTGTTTGTTGTCTGCTAAATTATTATCATTAGGACGAAACATCGTTGAAGCGTTCCCACGCTGGTCGTGTGTGTGAGGTGCGCGTAAAGGAGGCACTCTTCTCCTCTGGGCTCAGTTTCAGCGGATACCTCAAATTTCACTACCTGGCCCGATCCAGTTTTGGTATTTATCGATTATTTTCCAGCTGTGAGTGCCTTCCGTCGTTATTCTTTGTTGATGCCAGATTCTAGCGTGTTGTAAACTGATAACAATTGTTTTGTTCCGCTGAATGGTCTTAACGTTTTATTCAATTGATCGCAGGTGAACCGTGCCTATATAACCTGCCACATCTACTCTCATCGCCTGTTACGTTCACTGTACAACTAAACTACTTGTCCACTGTTTGAACCAGTAAATGCGCCGTTTTCAAGCGCCTAACCTTCTGCTTTCCCGTGGCCATCGTTATTGTGAGCTAACCATGACGACAAGCTCTTTAACATCGAACTGAACGGAATTTATACCATTCGATAGGAATTTGTCCCAACATACGGCGGACCTTGCGTGGCGGAATCTATTGTTCACAATTACTGTGAGTCACAGTAAGCAGCAGTCTAACATTGTTAATTCATTGCTTCGTAAGGCTATGCATGTTCTACATCAACAGGGTCACCTGGCCGTACGTGTTCGGCCTCTACACATTGACGGTGTACCCCATTTACTCCACCTTATCAAACCCGCGCACCCCTAGGGGTTCAGCGATCCAGTGATTGATAAACAGTTTCCAGGCAGGGGCCCAAAGCTCACGGATCTGGTCGGTTTTTCTTGCTGAGTCTCAAGCGGGTGTCTGTCTGTCTGTCTGTCTGAATAGGCATCATTGAAAATAGGATGTAGCACCGCTTGTGGAGATTACAGTAAATACCAAGAACAAAGCAGGATCATTTGCATAATGGAGGTTTTGGCAAGTGAGAATCAGGCATAACGATGAAGCGATCTCTAGAAATGCTGCCAATGACTCCAGAAGGAAGGCTGTCTCAAAGGTTGAAAATCGTGCAAGAAAAGAACCTCTGAATACGGAAGTTCCCAAGTCGTTTGCCTTTAAGCTATTGATTCGCACTCGCAACAAATGTGTAGTACACGTCGGAAGGATGTTTCCGCTCGAACTTAGAGCGTAAGCTTGATTGGTGCTGACCTGTTGATTTTGATTCGAAAGCGATTCGCTGCAACCAGCTCAACAGAATAATGCCAAATCACTTTTCACTATCGAAAACCACGCGGCACTGAGAACAAAGACTGAGCATACCGCCCCCATGTATTGATGTCGACCTTAGAAAATAGTGTACAGAGAAACACAGTAAGCCAGCCAGGCGCTGAGCGAGGTGTGATTTCAATCTCGGGACGGATACTACAAAATGGAAAGCTCGACTAAGACAAAAGTAAGCAAGGAACCAAGGTCAAAAAGTACAAATGAATGCGACTTTCGAAAGTGTTCTCTTTAGTAGTCACCACAAATCTGTTAATTTCAAGCTGAATATGAACCACGATTGATCAAATGCGGTCGCATTCCATTGGACTTTTCAGGCAGCACATGTCGAAAAAAAGCGTCAGCTTCAAGCTTCGCTCTCATTAGAGCTCGTCAGTAGTGCAGATCCGTGGCGCGGCCGGGACTATAACTTCCTTCACGCTTTCAGAATGCAATCGTGTTGACTACTGCACCACTGACCTCACATTGGGCACGACCGAATTTTTGCATCTGAGGGCTCGATCACCATAGATTAAGTAATGATGAGGTTGCCCAATCGTCTCAATAAGAGAAGGAGTTGCTGTATGTTAACGCCAATCGACAACTGCGCGATTTGGACTTCCTAGGCAGGTCGAAATATTTGATCTCACTGAACCTGTTAGGGTATATTTTGGGTTACTGATTATTAGTCGGGGATTTCGCTAGTTTCAAGCTAAACATTACTCACGTTTGATCGCAGCTTTCGTATACAGACAGACCTTCCATCGTTGAGCGCGCCCGACTTAGAAGAATTCCCTGAAATCTCCTTCGGCATTACTGCTGCATTGAAGCAAGCTACGACTGTATAGAGCACCATGGCTCGGCAAAATGAGCCGCATCTAAAAGCCAGAAAATCAAGTTGACGCGAGATATTCCGTAATCTCCATATCAGCAGGACCGAAAAATATAACAAATTTTATCAAATTTATGGTTACAACGGCGATCATAAACATTATCCCGATATAGTTTGTTTGATAATTTGGTCATGTGCCGCGTATGAGACTTTCATCTGCTCACTCAAATGAAGTTGTAATAAAACGCCCAGGATGACGGTTGGCCATTTTATGAGCACCCCGTGCGCCCGCTGGACCGCCTCAAACCCCCAATAAACCAACTGGCAATCTTTCTGCTTCTTAGTACCAATTTCAATCGATATATCGGCTACATAGAGCACAATAATATCAAAATTCAGTGATGATTACATGAGGGAAAAAGCCGGTATTCGACCTCTTTTTGTGCAATATGACAGCAACTGGTTGCTAGTGTTACATATTTTATCAATTGGTACAAAGCTGTTAACTTCCCACAAAACGTTTTATCAAAATATCATACATCCCTTCATCCGTCAAACTTCACATGAAGATTTTACACTCTCCCATTTATCACATAATTTTTGGTTTCATTCTTCACTTACTTTGCGTTAAAAACATTAACGACGAAATCCTTCGAATCCCAAACCTTTTCCTTCCCAGAGCAATTAGTTCCGACATGACCTTGACCATCATGTATGACAGGCAAGCCAGACATTCTAGCTAGGTGTATCTGTTACACTCGTGAAGTAATTTTTACAACGTAGAGACACCGGGGGTTAGCGTTCTTTTGAAGTAAATGTTTCAAAGACACTCCTGTAAAAGGAGACAACGGAAACGAGCCTATGACAGGGTCCGTGAAGCTATGACAATTCCAAATTGAGGAGACAGTGGGTGTAGAGCTCGAACATCTCCAAGTCCGAACAGGCTATTTCTTCCTCATCCGATCGACCGGACCTGCGTTTGATGACCATGATATTCTTTTGTGCATCAGTAAGTAAGAGCGGGTTTTACGCTTATCCTCTAATGTTCGAGTAGGAGAGGGCGACTGATATATGCGGGTATTCCTCGTTCTTCAACATCAGCCGGAATAAAAACCAGACGTTCCGCATTGCACTCACCCATGCCATCTCATTGCTGCAACATACAAAGCAACAAGGCGTCGTCCCACCTCTGATGAAGCCGATGGAATTCGATTGTGACTGTTCAACGGCGCTTCCTCGTCCAACGCCATATAATACATTCACCAGCGTTCCGAAAAGACAACGACGAAGTATGTAGGCAGCCTTCACGCCCTGTTGTTCGTCGAAAGAAACGGTCAACCACCCAGGCCGTTTGTTAGCTCAACTGAACACAACCAGTATGCGCTATTTGAACGTAGATGATTGGAATGATCAGAGGCATTATACTTTCGCCACTACTGAATAGATAGAATCACGTCAGCGTTGCCCCGAGGCCATCGGATCAGTTACTCGCGTAAGAATCGTAAGGATAGATACAGTTTGTTCGTTTTAAGTTGATTGCTGTGTCTCGGCTAACTCTCAAATAAAACGAGTATAACCACTGCCTGGTTTTTCCGGCAGTTCATTTTCTTCGTGAAACTAGCGGAAGCGAGTATCGTAATAACATCTGTTACTGCGGCCATACAAACAACAATTGTACGAGAGGCGCCCGCGTCCACCGGCTTCCGTGCAAAGTGCATATAGTGAGTGACCTCCAGTTGGATTACCATTACCGATATTAATAAATAATGTTTTCGATAGTCGCATTCAATCGCACACTTCTGATGATTTCGGCTTTTTACCTACCATTGTTTTATTCTCTAACAGGGGGCAATGTGTGAATGTCAAAGACAGCGTAATATGCAGTCGAATCAAGCAGGCGCGCATGGATTGAAAATGAATTGTGTAGCAGCAAAGGGTCCAATCAATCTGCACGCTCAACAGCTTGTGCAGTTTTTCATCCACCTTCCAGGTTTCGCCGCAATTACATACCCTGATCAAGCGCAAGAACTACCAACGGTAAAGACCAACGGTTGACTGTAAGACGCATGTTTTGCCGACTTGTACACATCACTGATTACGTTGTCCTGCTTCTATATTTGCACGTGTTTTCGGATAAACGCTTATAACGAATTTTTGTGCTCAAGTGGTTGGTTGTGAATGCGGCCACCAACTCACCAGATCTGTTATTTACTCCAGTGCTATCCGTTTCAGCACGTGAACATACCGTCCTTCATACACTGGATTGCTGTTGCTCACCTGAGTCCTCCAACTGCGGGATATTTGTAACCCTTTGTACAGTAATTTCTATTTCATAATTCTGATTGTTATTTACACTTTTCACTTTCCTCAACTTCACATATATAACGAACGTGTGAACCAACCTAATCAAACTAATCAGTACTCAGTAAATACAGCTTGCTCACTTCTCGGGCGGCGGGCCTCGTGCCCTCTATGCGTTCAGTGCCACTAGTAAGGAGATTTTTGGAGAGTTTGGAAGATAGTGACATCAATCAGCCATTGCGCCATAATTTCCTTTTTTACCTGTCATCGGAATTATCTGAGTTGTGGCCCCCAAGATTAGTTAGGACACAACACAAAAGAGTGTATCCACTGGATACTGCATCTGATGTGGTAGAATTCGAGACCAGCGCAATTTAACGAACTATTGTGAGTCAATCATTTACATTTTTGTCACCCTTTTGATTTCGTGATCATACCTGAAATTCGTATAGTGTTTTGATCCTTCACATATTGCAGTTGTGTAACGCGCAGTCGAAAACTCAATCCCATCGATATACAGAAAGTATTTAGGAAATCTTCGGAATAATCTTGGTTTCTAAATTGTCGTAGTTATTAAAACCTTTTGGCTTGTTTCTCTTCCGGAAATCGTTGAATTCTGCCCCAAGAATTTTTTGTTCTATTATCCCAAATGCGTAATGAAGAAGTGTGCGCAAGTTCAGTTGCATAACAGGTAATGCGAAATTCAACGTAACTGTGAAATTACGGTGAACCACCAATTAGCTATTCGGATATAATGGAATTCAGTGGCATAGAACTGGAGGAGTACCCGTTTCACTAAGTTTGAGCCCAATTAAGCAAGAAACGCCGGTTTTCTTACTTGTGATGAAACTGTTAACGGTCTCAAGGACCAAGCGTTTTATAATGCTGTAAACATAATATACTGTAGTCAGTATTTTTCACCTTGGTATTATGTTCCAAAAGTAGGCACGTCAGTGGTTTTCCCAGTTATATTTATCATCGATGGTCATTGGCTGCTACCGAAAGTTTAGACATTTTGCAGCAGAGTCAATCTAATAGATCAGCTAATTCCGCAACGCTTCAGTACCCTGCGCTAAATCCGATGGCTCAGTCCTAGCCATCCAATCGCCGCACATCCCGTCAGGAGACCACATGTTAACTGTCTCACTCACTCACCTATCCCTGGTCTATTGTCAAGGTCACAGACACATCATACGCTCCACAGGCCAGCGCGTGATTCAACTGACCCTGTCCACTGTGCACACACATGCTCCGCTTGGCGTAATTCACCTTCACTCACCCGAAAAATAATGACGCCTTCTTATCCAACGCTGCGAGAGGCAAGATCACATGCACGCGCACACGCGCGCATCGACTGAGCCAACTCACACGCGTTAACTTACAGGCACGTAATGCATGCACATGAAGGCGACTAAACTCGAAAGAGGCACAGCAAAACTTCTGACGCCTCATCTTGGACGGTGAACAAGTCAACAGCACGCAAAGCCAACGGACACGAGGAAGTGAGCAGCACCACAAATGTACCGCTCCACATTACATCCACGTGATCTTATCCCAACAAAACTGCCGAAACACGGTAAACGACATTAAACGAGAGTAAAGAAAAGCGATGTGGTCGACTTCGCGTGTACATTTATAGCGCTTTCGTTACCAAATTGTCTAATGATGTAGCCAGTTTTCAACTACTACTTAATTGGCTCGATTTGCAGGACAACTTCATTGGCCTGAATTGTCCTCAATCTCATTGGTTGAGTCGGAGCGCGCATGTGCGGCATTGTGTGGTACAATAACCTTAAGTTCTGAATACTGCTGTCCACACTATTACCTGCACGGACATTATTTTGTACTGTACGTGAGTCTCCTGGCTTGACTGTGTTCTAATCATCCTCCTGTTTATGCCTATTTGTTTCCTACACCTTACTACTCAACCGTGTACCCTTCTTTTGCTATATGTAGTTAGTGTTAAGCCGCAGTCATCTGTCCATAGCCCATACCATTGTCCTACGTAACAATTTATCGCTAACGCTTTTTGAGTGTATATTGGAGACCCCATTAAGACTGTTGAAATCTATAAAAATCCCGCATTTGACACACTTAATTCATGCAACCTAATTATACAGATAATGATGAAACCATCTCGACGTGGCGTGCGCTTGAGTGCTGGCAATGTGAAGAGACACTCACATATATCAGTCGTGTGGACGCATCCGGGTTGGAAGATTAGCTCGTCGGCATCACAACTATATCTGTCCATCTGCTCCGGTTCACCGCAATATCCACATGGTAAGCCTGCCTGAGGCATATTCACCCGCCTTGGTTGCTTATTGCATGCAGATATGATAACGCATAAGGCGGACAAAGGCAAGCCAGACTATGCACGTTCTACTGCCGTGCGGCCGCCGAATTCATGTGGTTTTGCAGTAAATGACGCAGCGCTTTACACTGGCGGTTGAGGTTGGCTGCAGCAAGGAGCCGAAGATCCGGGTCAACCAACTCTCGAACTAGCACGTTACAATCTGCCAACCGCTGATCATGAATAGGGAAACGGTCGTCGTGAACGACAACTAACATGACAAATTTTTACTGTGATGGTAGTAATGCTTCCGAAGTGCTGAAAGAATATGGACACAAGAAAGCCACATCGAACAAGGAGAATGACCCTCAAAGTTGCCCCGCACGCCATTCACAACGGAACCATGGCCATCGTGTTTTACACGCAGCTGCAATGTTCAGGATGATTACTGTAAAACCGTGCACTTTGCAATCAGCTACTGTTTGGAAATGCATTTGTCGGGATCGTCCGTTCAGAGGGTTTCGGACAAGATGGCTGACGAATGTAGTCATTCAGCAAAAAATGTTCTTGGCGTACAATTCACCATCTCTAACTCCATGACGATCGCAGCCGCAAACCGCTTGCAATACTAATTCATGCATTAGGCGCACGTATTATTGAATGGCAGTGGCTAGGCGATCTCTCGATTACGTTTCCTTTTTTGAACGCCCATTGGAATCCTCTAGTCGATTACTGGCGCGATTGTCCAAGTGAACAACACCGCTTTGTGCATAAGTTTCCCGCTTATGGTTTGGTGTAACGCTAATTTCACAAACAGTAAGCCATAAGCTACTTATCCGTTCGTCTCACGATACCTGAGTCACATTTGAACCCTAGACATTTTGTGTATCAATGCAACTTACTCCTGCTCACTGTCTATTGTAGCTATTCGGTGAAAGAGACACCAACTACGAGAAAAATTCGCCCGTTAACCAACATGACAAACATATGTTTCACACTTACATCTCTTCGGAGGGCGTCACGTACATGAAAGTAACACAACGTGACGTCGCAGCCAAACACCACACGGGCCGCTGCCATTTACATAGCCACCTTATCCATCACAAACGTCGTTACCGCTGTACGCTCCCCATCAACTGCGGGAAAGTTTCAGACAGCCTACGTGGTGAAGCATACTTGTCACATCTCATGTACCTGCGCATCACTGGTCGGCCTTGTCTCATACCATTTGTAACTAGAAACTGATATAACTTTAAGCTTCAGGAGTACCAGAAGATGTTATATGACAGACTTGTGCCCGTTCGCCCCATGTGTAACATCCACGCTCATCACATGCGGAAAAAAGCTTAAACTGGGTCCGTTGAGCAGGGCAGATGTGCGTATATCTGCTGCTTTCATCTTGGACAGTACACAGGAAACCTTTCCCATCAATCTCTGAGTGCACTTCTTCTCTGATGTCTAGTAGGAAATCTTACACAACAAACTCACTGGAGAATGCGGGCTTCAACTTGCGTCCAATGTTTCCAGTGTCAGCAGTTGTGATAAACTTTCCATAACCATTCGCTAACTACGACAGCTGGCGCACTGTACTCGAAAATACTTCCGGGGTAAGTCACTTCACTGACTATGAATCGACAATTTGTAGGATGGGACTCATATAAAACATCATCAAGGGGATGATTGTGCTATGACTCGAAAGTGTTCGTAACGCATGAAGTGGTAATTTGCAACATGTGTCTCCAAAAGGAAATCGTTGAACATGAAAATTTGGACGGTTCTGAGGGTTTTGTGCCACCTTACCTTGTAGTATTGCGAAATTTCCCTCTACTTACGACTCATCCCACGAACGCAAACAATACCGAAATCTTCCAAACAGCTCTGGAAGCATTCTTGAGACAGTGAAAAAGTATCAGGTCACGCACTTCAAAAACAGCTTCGAAAACTGCAATATAATCCCTCTCAAAAATAAACCAATACCATCAGCTACTGCTGTGATAAATACCTTCTGCATTACATATGTACACACTGCTTCTGCACCCATTTTTACACGCAAGCGACCAAACTAACATCAGCTATATCGAATATCGAAAATAACGTACGTTAAGATCGTTTTCAGTAGTCGGCCAATTACAACAAGCGCACACTTTGATGCACCAGGTACCGAGTCAAGAAAGCAGAATGGGTGGTGGATTTGTCTACCATCCGAGATGACCGCAGAAACCGCGGTCTACGAACAACATTCGTGCAGTCGAACCTGGGAAGCTCGCACAGGTCCAACTCGAATTTTGCAACCGAACTTGCTGCTGCGTTGTCAGCGCGCCTTCGTTTGTATGGGTTGTGTACATGACTCGTGGACTCTTGGCTTATGCTGGTTCTTGTTGTTTCCATTCATAAGACGGTTGTTGAAACTCCCTGCTTCAGAAAACGCTGTCACAGTGAACAGCGGTCGTGTGACTTCACTACGGGTCCCTGTAAAGACCTGGAGATTTCAATGACCTGCCGCGGTATGATGGATAAATTAGTTCAAAAACTCATAGCAGCATATTGCACCTGGGCCGTTGAGAAAGGTCGCATGATGCATGTTGTCCGATTGTTTGTCTGCATACCATGTGACTGCGGCGCTACCTCGAACGCATACATGTGTCACACACTTCCGGCTTAATCGCTCTTCCACGGCTGATCTCTAGCCTCCGTAGATAATTTGTATGTCGGTGCCATTTATAGCACTACAAGAGTCGTTTTCTCCTCTCAACGGCCTTTCTCTATTTCGCGTCTAGTTAATTCGCCTCTGAGGAAACGACCTGGTGCACCATGCACTGAATCCCGACTACAACAGTATTTTCTCGCTTGTTTGTTCTGTGCGCATGATTCACTGTACACCTGCTGTAGGAGGTCTAATATCGACTCACTGCCACTTTCTTCGTCGTGCAGCCAATTGCACGCGGCGAGTGCTTGTCGTCTTCTTAACGACCCACCGACTATTGTAACACAAAAACCAGCCGTCTTTACTCTGATTGTGCGTTACATCTGCGTACCAACTTCGGAGTAACTTGGAGACACTGGCAAACAGCGTTCTTTCGAGGTAGGGACTCCAGCAGCAGTCCTGTAACCAATGTGCTTATCTTCATGGATAGCCTGACAGACGCCAAAGACAATGGTCATATCTCGGATGCTATCTTTTCAACTTTGCCAAAGCATTTGATCGTGTCTCACACGGTCCTCTTGTACATAAGCTAGAAAACCTTAGGATCCAAGCGTAGGTTCTTCGCTCGATTACATCTTTTCTTTATAACAGAACTTTCAGGGTAAAAACCTGATCGGACCTTTCTTCTCCTTCTATGAGTTCCACTGGAACTCCTCAAGGATCCGTGCTCTGTCCGCTGTTGTTTCCAATATAAATCAATGACCTTCCCGACCTTGTTTCTAGCAACACCCGCCTTTATGCCGATGATTTAAAAATCTGGAATGCTTTCGATTCCAGTGCATTACAGATAGGTCTCAACCGTATTAAGGGTTGGTCAGAAGACTAGAGTCTCCCTCTAAATAACAGTAAGTGTGCACATGTCGCTTGGAGGAGACTCAGGGAACCTAGTCGTGATACACAGTGCACAAAGTATAACGGATATCACGAAGGTGAACCTTTAAAAAGACCTAGGGATTTGGCTATCGACTAGTATATCCTTCTTTTAACACCAGGAGATGTCTGCCAGAAAGGGATTTGTGACCGCTGGGATGATAAAAGGAGCCTATTCAGTCGCTCTACGGGGTATATATCGGATCATTGTTTGAGTACGCAAATCAGGTCGTGTACACCGGCGTGATGAAGGACAAACTCGCCATCGAACAAGTCCAGCGAGTAGCCACCAAAATGGTCATTGGCTTGCAGCATTTATCTTACGAGTCTCGTCTTGAAATTCTTGATCTTTATCCACTTGAATTTCGAAGACATCACGGCGACTTAATCCTTACGTACTTTTTCTTCCGCACAGGACTCGTGCATCAGTTCTATACCATAGTAGTTGATA
>LUCH01006715.1:6684-18396 GCA_013368495.1 Paragonimus heterotremus
ACAACAGCATGGTCCGAGTCCAGGTGGTTGTTCCAAAAGGCACGACAGTCCTTAACAAAGTGGCGCCACCTGTAACCAACTGTGTCCACGGTTGGGAAGCATACGGAGGTCCCCATGTAACACAGTGCTTAGTCCTGTGTTGGAAAGCAGTGCTCGAAATATACAGAACGTGGAATGCGCACAACTGCAGCAGTCTTTCGCCATTGTCAGTGCGTTGTGCACGGACACTAAACATACCTAGAAATACGGCCAAGCTGAGCACCAAAATCGCCCGCTAGTATGATGATGCCTGAGTGTTTAGTTTGCCTCACAAGATCAACGAGGACATCATAGAACGCATCTTTGGTAACATCCGAGCAGCTGTCCGTCGAATCGTACGCCGATATAATGAATACACAATGTCTTTCTGATTTGAGTCGACAGACTTTTACCGATATACTGAGTCTGACAGCGCACAAGCGACTGTTCACTGGGATCCAATCGAGCAAGCATTGATCCGCTCTGGAAGTCAGTACGATTCCCCCCCTAGCTTGACCGCGAGATTCAGCTTCGGCGTCACCAGAAACCCTGAGACAGAAGTGCTTGGTACGACAGTTATCTAGAGGTGAGCTCAAATGGATAATCGTGCTAGAATCGTAGACTCGTGTCTCCGGCACACAACACACATCAAGCTCCAGACTTGAGAGAGTACTAGCCAGAGCAGCTTGCTGACCGACTCGTCAGAGAGTGTGAACATTAAAGACGCCAATGTTTACCAGCTGTCTTGGCCTCAGAAAACAATAGTCGCCCGAAGGTATATGGAAGACGGAAGAAATAGGGGATAAAACAGTAGGAGAAAGTCGAAGTCGGTTAATAATGTCACTGCGGAGAGAACGGCAACTTCTGATACTTCGCGGTCGTTTATGTCGCAAAAGGGGGTTGACTTGAGGGATCCTACCCCGAGTCTCTGACTCAAAAGTCTGACCTGCGACACAACAGGATACAGGGTTTTCCTGGGGGACCCTACCCGGAGCCAATGACTCAATTGTCTGACTCACTTGGCAGTGAGGGGATAAAGGTATCATTTAGTGAAAACGAATAAGAAATGACTACGATCCAATATTGGAACCCGAAGAAAAAAGCGAAATGCATGTACTTCAAAAAGCAGATGAGCAACTTATAACTAAAAAAAGGAACAGTAAGTGATGGTTAAAATAACGGGCTGAACAGAACCAAAAGTCGCACATCTAGTCAAACGATGTAACATACCTAGGTCTGTAGAACTGTGCACAGAATGAATACACACAGCTGAATATAACGCGAGAAATTCGTTTACATAGCAAACACGTAATGAGATAAAAGGACCGGCTTACAAGAAAACTGAGCCCATCGAAATGATGACAGCGACTGACGGGGAAGTTCGCTCGTTCGACACAGGGGATTACGGTACACCACAGTGCGGCTGATCGTAACAAAAGATATCGCACATGTATGAAAACAATGAAAAGATGAGTAACAAAATGGGATGAATGATAACTTATGTATACTAACTACGTCACAAACATGTAAGTTGCTGTTAGTAAAAAACGTTGTAAAAATCTGTTCGAAGATGAATAGCAGTGTAGCGTTGAACAAAAATATGCAATAAAAATACACTGCACTTCGTCCAACTTTGCTTATCTAACTGAATCTTGTGACTGTCGTTAAGCTTACCATGGAGGTCACCCGAAACACAACGGCGCTCATTGCCACGTGACACCTGGGGGTTTTTGTCCAATTTACCACAGTGATTCGTGTATGAAAAGAATGCTAATTATACCCGCCATTCAAACGATGAAATGATACGTCATGTGATGTCTTTAAACTACATTGTGACCGACAGACTTTATTTACGAAGCGGACAGCGAATGTCCCCGGTTATTATGCTATGAAATGCTTACTATCACATAGTATACTACATCACACGTGATCTGAAAAGTACTGTCACGCTTCTCCAAGAGGGACGACCGACGCAACCGTATCAGTGTGAATGGTAGTCGGCGTAATTAGCATCGAGCTAAACGGGGACGGTTACAGCAGGAACAATCAAGAGTGCTGGCGATCTGCGTTAGCGTTCGTCTAGTCAATGAATTCGACAAGTAATTATGATTTATATGGATAACAAAATTGCAATTAGTAAGACACGCGTTGATCACCCGGGGGTGATCTATCATCCTGCTGGAAAGCAGCTGAGACAACCTGACGGAGTTTACACAAGCTGCGCAAATGAAAACAATGATAGTAACACATATAATACGCATACATTATCGTCTGACAAACATATCCGTACTTGAAACACTAAGAACACTTTCTGGACCAAACAGTTGCATTTTACGAATGTTAGTGTTCGGTTCGACTCACAACTGTGAACCCGTTCGGCAAATCCCACCAATTTTTGCCGTTAGACTACATGTGGGAAGCCGTACCTTAAATTGACAATTCGGAGAGTGTCCGGTTGCAACAGGCTGGTCGATGACGTCACAGAAGTATCAGGAGAAAAGTAACAAACTTGTAAATTCTGGTTCAAATGTTCATCCAAAAATCCTGGTCGAGGTACCGTCGATCAGCTTTGATTTCATGTCACACTCAACCGGAACAAAACAAACTGTCTAATTAACCTCTCATCTCTCACACGAGTCTCCACTTGAAGACCACCCTCTCATCTCACTGGACACACCTCGGACGTGCCTCTTGCAATTCCTGAGGAAACACACACAGGCATATACAGAAACAAGCTTGGAGTGTTCGTGCCTTCATACCCAAAACCCAAGTCAAATATTGATCACCAGGCTTCCATTTCTATACCATTTTATATATCTGTTTCTATTTTAGGCACAAGATTTTCCATTTCATGCAAAAGCAAATCACTTCGGTGCATTACGATTTCCACGTTAGAATGTTGGACGTGACGACAAGAACACGATTGGTCCAATTAGCCGGAAGGGACAACCAATCTTAATTAGAGCACTTCGGATTGGCTACTTTGGTAAAGAAAGTGGTACGGGTTATTCAAGGGTTGTCAGCGGCTTTTCTTAATGAGAACAGGGTTAGCGATCAAAGTTGAGCACAGATTATCTGACCCTGTCCCCACTAATTCCTCAAACTGCGGACCGTATTGGTTCCTTCGACAGGTGAAGGGGTGCGAGTGGTTAAGAGTGTATGTGGATCTCACGTTCAATAGGAGTGAGGTTTAGGGTCGTGGTAGATGTCGAGTTGTAATATGAGAGTTAATCAGTTTGTGAGAACATTTTCATTAGTTCTTTTGTTCACATGGCTGATGGACGCAATTACACTAGCACCAGTCCCAAAACACGCAGACGTATTATCGAAACATTCGAACGGGGCGATGACTGGCGTATGGTTGCCGTTCTGAACAGAGTCAAGTGCAATACCGCTTACAAGTGGCTTCATGTGGATTGCATCAGTTATGAAGCGCAGCCTCGCAAAGGACACAGAAGCAAGATTCTGACAGAATCTGAGATTGATATGTTGTTGGAGTGGATTTCCATAGACCCGACGGTGACACTGCAATTTTTGAGATTGCGCGTCAAGGCTGAGTTTGAGAAGGAGTTATCGACCACAACGATCAGTCGATACCTGGATGGCCGACGCCCAATTTCATTGAGCAGACATGTCTTCGAACAGATGAACACTACAATCTGATTGGTTTTTGTGCACGTCAGCAAGAAATCGAACCATACACGACTGTCCCAAGTCAACAGTGCAATTCAGGTGTTCCATGCTGCGAAATAGAAGCCAGTCGGAACGTTCGCACAGATACAATGATATATTTGTTTACAAGTTATCAGTAGTACGGTCAGCATGCAAAAGTACATAAGAGACTAAAACGTTTCTGTTATCAAGTTCCCATTTCACAATGCAAGAAACATCACACAACGATAGAGATTGGAAATAACAGTACATCATGTAGCTTCTCAAGACAGTCGGACAACCTGGGTATTGTTTACAAATCTTCGGAGTCAAACCCGAAAAAGCAGCACGCCACCAGAGCAGACCAAAAGACTATTACCCTCAGGGATTGCAACAAGCAATGCACTAAATCAACAGTCACATCGAAACGATAAGAGACAACACAAAAATGAGCTCAAGAATCGATGAGAGATGGAAAGCGTAGAAAGCAAAAGCCAATCAAAACCTTGTTGAAAACCCCTGAGAGACTAAGGTTACGTGCAGAAAATGACGCGTCATGATCCCATTTGCTTCAAGGAGCCCGAGTTGAAACAACCAAAAAGAGAGGCATCATGGTTGCTTGCTTTTCGGTTTATGAAAATGCAACACATTTTCTAAAGGACTGCACAAAACAGGCGCATCAAGAATGTGTTGCATAATCTTTGCACCGATAGTCCCGAACACTAGAAGCTTCAACAATCCAGTAAGATAGTTTCGTGTATGAGACTTGATATGCCTTAATCACATATAGCCAATGAGAATTACTGTGAAAAGGCTTCAAATAATTTTGCAATAGGAGCAAACAAGAATTCAACACCTTACCGTGGTATCAGTGGCCCACAAAGTTTCTCCCTCAAAATCAACCGAAAAACGTGTGTTGAGCGTGACACCATACTGACCTAAAACGATAGAACAGTGAGAAGTAGATTTTAAAAATATCGTTGGACAGTCAAAAGAAGAAAAGTACAAAATAGAGGTATACTCTGATGAAAGTGAAACTTGGTAACAAATTTAACAATAGCAGGAAGTTACAAATCCCGAAGCGCCTGGTTGACACGTTCCAAAGTGTTGGCAAGCAAACGAAGTCGAAGTAGGGTTGATTGCTGAACATCACGTTCAGCAATGAGGCGCTTTTTCTCCACGTGATCACAATCTGTTTCCAATGAAGAACTAAGAACATGTGCACGGGTCTCGTAACGATCGATTTCGGAGGTTAAATCCTTTTCAAGAGGTTGTACAAAGGACTGATTGAAATGTGAGTCAGTTCCATACGACCGTAACAGGCCATCCATTAAGTTTCTACAAAGCTCATCAGTTTTATTGTCAATGCGTAATGCGTGACATCGAAGTAGAATATATAATGCCATGTTTAAAGCAGCCAGCAGCCAACTGCTCTGATCAACCATACCGTCTGACGAAGAAGTCAACGGATAAACGAATATAAGCTCACACAACCGACTAAAAATATGTTTCTCCACAGGTAGGAACACGGAGGCTTCACCATAGGCCTTCTCTTGTATGCGAACGGAATCCACATTAGTGTGTATGCACTGCAACCAAACATTGTGGACGTAGTCTTTGCATAGAGTGATTAAGTGACCGCGCCAGCCATGATGCTCGTTAAGCTGTTTACGATCGAGAAAACGTAAAAATAAACCATATTGAGAGGAATAAGTGCTATCAGAGATGAAATTATCAAAAACACGGATGGTTGTGCAGATGATGTCGGGCATATTCTCCCCAGATATAGGTTGCGTAGCAAGTTTCTTCAGTAGGATGAGATACAACACACGGCTCTCAGTCCACCAGCTAGAGCGTATAGGACGACCGCAGAAACTAGCAAGCTTTTGGAGTAACTTCACGCCATAAATTTGTAGTCGTGAGTACATACCGTAGGACAGAGGTCTCAGGGCTGTATTGTTTATTGTAGCTACTTGCTCTGTTTCAGTAAATTTCAAGCGGTTTTCAATATCCAAAACAATGACCAAAAGTCCGTGAGCGAGATTAATGAAATGATCCCTCGAAAACACCAAGGGCCAGCTGTTCTGCAGATCTTCTGGCGCGGCTTCAAGAAACACGTATGAAAGTATTCTCAACCAAGCGGGACCCAACAGACACAAAGGGATTGGCGTGTGAATATTCGCAGAACGTTTATCATCCAAACCGCTGAAAGACGCGAGAAACTGAGTGTACAAACCGGGTTTCAACAACCTGAGAAGTTTAAACATGCGGCAGAGTAGTGTCCTCGTGCTATCATTAAATTCGATCACAAAAAACGGTCTTGCGAGCAAGAACAATAGATGCTGAGACAGAAATTCATCCTGGTGACTCTTGAACTGTTCAAATGTGTACTCGGACAAAACGGTTTCATAAAAATACAAAACGGATTCTAAATACCAATGCAGGTCTCTGTTTTCACACGGTACTGAATCAACATCAAAAATTGAAGCGATCGATTCACTAAGTTTATTGAAGACAGGAGTAACGCGTGCGAACCGCGTGAATCCTGACTGAATGACACAAAGTGACAATGGTTTAAACAGATAGCCTGAAGCAACATTAGATCGTGACAGATCTAGTTGGGCAGTCAGAAGTAGCAGACATTCGTCAACGTCAAATCGGAGCGGTAGAATATTCAGGAATTCCGTAAGGACAGATAACACGGAGTCCGATGCACACTTATGAAGTCTAAGAATCCACTGACACAACCAATGAACGAATTCGGTCAAGTTTTCATTCAGTAAACTGCAGACATCTTCACTGTATAAAACCTTACGAATCTCTTCTCCTCGATCGGTCGAGACCGATTTGTCAAGTGATGACAAAACTGTCTGAAAAAAATGGTCACCTGCAGAGTGCGAAGTGGGCATAGTAAAATTGAAGATGATGATAGGCGCTAGTGTAGAAATAACGCGATTTGAAATCGTTGATCCGGCATCTTTGTTACAGAATCAGGATGGCTTCTAAAATGTGGCAAAACAACCAGGTTAGTGGTAATTGTTTAAAGGTAAACATGCAGTGTTTTTCCCGCGATTCACTCTCAAACCAACGTTCAACGAACGGATTAATCAACTTTTAAATCTATCAGAAAGAAAACTTACGAGAAAATGGTCAGGGACGAGTACACATAGGCCAAAGTAACAATAATCCAACAAGAAAGGTAACAGAAAGCAAAGCTCCGTGGAAAGTAGGCGGAGGATTCAGTTAAGAGAGGAAAGTAAGAAAAAGTTTGAAGGCGTCCTGATTGAAAAGATATGGTATATTACAATCCAGAGGGGTCAAGTTTCGTCAAGAAACCACTCATAAATGCCACCAACCCCGCATAATGAGCATCTCAGGCACAGTAGACAAAAAGTATCATCCGAAGAGGTGGTCACTATCGAGAAAAAGAAGGTCTACAATAGAGTTGCCTTTTAAAGGTGATTATATCATGCACCAAACAACACAACGGTCGAGGAATTCGATTAAGCGAACTTTCAATGCAGCCGAACTCCGCATAATCGCTCGGACTCAGAAGTTACCGGTGCCTTCAGTCAAAGGAGATCAACCTATAGGTGCCACTTCACATTGTATTTACCAATTTGTATGTAACTGCGGAGAAAGTTACATAGGCAGAACCGAGAGATGCCTGAGCTCCAGAATGAAGGAACGTCTATCTAAATGGGTGCAGAAGTCCGTGTCACCTGAGAACGGCAACGTTGCTGAAACGCGTAAACAGCCAGCGTCCTCAGTCGCTAGACACGTCCTGACCACTGGTCACGTTATCGATCAATCTTGTGCATTCAGAATCCCGTCCCATCATTCTACCCCAAGATTCTTGTGGTTTGTGTTATGACCCGCTGGTCAATGATAATCACAAAATGTTTAGCAGTTGCAATCAACCGACTCAAGCCAGCTCTCTGTGTTCAGAATCAACTGTTCGTAAACTTGACCCTTCCCTGGACTTCATGACTTATCCTAACCTGCTAATTGATTATCTACTCTCCCAGTTGTTGGTTATAAAAGACAACGCACCCGTGTTATTGCAAATTTGGTACTGACGAGTCAATACGAAGTGCTTGCATCTATCAGTATTCGTTTTTTAACTGCTCTGTTCAAACTGTTCAAGGGAACCAACTGTTTCAAATATACGCGTTTCTTCAAAACCGCGTCTGATATTCAGCAGCAACAGAAGACATCACGGTGATCGTAAGAAAAGGTGTCAACACAATTGAAGGTGCATTAAAAGAAACGTAAGTTTTCATAAACTAAGGGCTAGTAGTCCCGAGTCGCGACAATTTCCGAAAATGTTACTAACCATGAGCAACGTCCTGGGAGATGCGGTTTTATGAATAACTAACAAACAAATGTCTTCAACCGACTTACAGTAGGCCGTATGTGACAACATTAAGTGAGTCAGTACGGTTCACTGGTGAAGGTCCAGACTGATAGCCACAAAATCCATAACAAAACCTCTTTTTGCTGATTTTTCCAACAGGGATCAGAAAGAAGCTCTTGTACCAGGGTAGTAGTATTTCTCAGCTGCGCATATCCAAGCTAAAAGAATGATTGAAGGCTGGTTTGATGGAGTCGGCTGATGAGGATCCCATAATTCCAATTGCACGCGCCAGTTGTGATAGAGCGATGTCCGAGAAAATGTTCGATTTGCCGAAGGTGTCACGTGGTCAGACAGGGGCACAGAGTCAAGAACTGCGGGTACGGAGGGTCTGACCCAATAATAATAGCCAATAACCGAATGGTATTGGACACTGATGTAGTCAAGTAGCCTCGCATACATGTTTCAGTATTTCAAAATCAATCAAAGGTGGCAGACTGTTGGGAAAAGGCACATTTTCCCAAAAATTAGCCCTATATGCATGGAAAATGGATTTCCTCATTTTCCGAGAATTTGAACGCCCGCTAGAATTCTGGAACGTCCGAGGAGTTGCGCTCGTCCCTGGTTTGTCCATTCAGTGGCCTAGGTCCAAGGCCACCCTAAACCTATAAATACAGTTGCTGTAAACCGCTATTTTGCCTTCGGTCTGAGCAGCAAATAAAGCTCGTTTGAAGGCCATCTTTTTCCTTACTTGTTGGGTGGTTCTAAGTGCAAGATTTGCGTTCCGATTTTTGAGCTCTGATTTTCGTACCGTTTCGCAATATTGTTGCGTTCGTTCGTGATAGAGGTACTGCTCGCGGTCTTGCGTTTGTTCTTTTCTTTTCTCTATCAAGTGGGGTTGTAACACAGACACAAGTACAACTACATCCGTTCTGATGTGCGCAGGCGCATTATTGAAGCTTCCGAAAGAGGTGATGAGTGGCGTACGGTAGCATACCTAAACAGAACCAACCATAAAGCCACGTATAAGTGGCTCCATGACGGCAATGTCGGCTGCGAAGCGCAACCTAGCAGAAGGGGTAGGGGCACAATTTTGAATAGGTTGAAAATCGAGATCACACTGGAATGGATCTCCAAATACCCGACAGTGATACTTGCATTTTTGAAAACGAGTGTGAAAGAGGAATGTGGAGAGGAGAAATTGACAGCTATTATCAGCCGACATTTGGGTAGGCAGTTCGTCACCGTGATGAAGCTGTGATACGAACGTTAATAAGAACAGATTAGTAGGACGGTATCTTGTGTATCGATTGTTGGATTGCTATTCGCGTTCCAAGACTATTTCATTACATCGACGAGATTAACTTCCACTCCCTTCAACAAGGTCGATGAGACGTTTTTCGAAGGAATGAACATAAGCACTTCTGTCGCCAACAGTACAGGCTGAAACGTTGGATTGGAATCATCATAGAACATTTAATTACGGCCTGTACAGTGTGAAGGAGTGCCTACAACAGTAGTGACGGAAGACAGTGGTTCTGTACTCTGGTAGATAAAATGAGGACCGGCGCAACGATGTCAACAACAGTGGTCACTTGTGGCATTATCCCTTGTCGAACTGACTTGAAAAGTGCCCTTTCCGAATATACATATCAAATGGACAACTACTGTGATAAGCATCGTCTTTATCCATGTTGTCCTGTTCGGAACGTCTGGTGCATAGCGAAAGCGAGAATGAAGGAAATAGCTGCGGATCCACTAGGGCGCATTGATAAGCAGAGCCCGATAAGGCGCTGAACCAGTAAGAATGTCAGTCCTGTGGTATCCAAACTACATGCACGGTGGTAGACAATTTGTAGTGAAAACCTGAAAAATTGATCTTGTCAGCAGTAGTACAGTTCTAGCTATTCCTTAATCACATTCCACTAAAAATGACCAGCGTGAAAAGTGTAGCAAGAAAACCTCAGAAGCGAAAACGTGGGAATCAGTAAGCATTATAGACGGGCAAGTAGTCGAGAACAACCAACTGGCCAGAAGAAACACCATTGCATGGTTGGCACTGCAGTAGTTAACGCGGTAATGTAATGAGGCGGGTGACCCCATAAGTACTGTACCAAAATGCACAAGGGATAAAAAGACAGCCCTATAAAAAAAAAACCTCAATCTCCTCTTAGGAAAAGAAGGAAGATTAGGGGTATCAACAAAATTCAACAAAACCACTTGTGATATGTCAAGTTTAGTGAGTGTGTTACTATATTTTCATTCCGATAAAGAGTTGGGAAATCGCGAATTTATTACAAAGAAAACAACACTGTAATTCTACATCCGAAAGCAAGTTTTTCAACAAATGTAACAAACATTCTATCTTTTCACAGTGTAAGACCACGAACTGTTAATATTCAAAGTGCAGCTAAGTACAGCGTAGAACAAGCTGTTCCAAGATACTTTCAAACCAAGCGACAGGCATGGACACGTACTTCACCTTGAAATGCACTGAAGTAACTGAGGCACCGATAATCCTTTAATAGTGCTTTCTTCGCATTTGGCCTGCCGACACTTGGTGTAGCTCATTACAGAATAATTGTCCACCAATACGCAAACACGGTCACAAACCTGACAGATTCTGTCTCGGGGTTGGAGCCCATCATATGGACAGAAAATAGGTCACACTTTGTTTTCGCTTTCTCCAGTCTCCTCATAAGCACCTGTATTTTCCAGTCACGTTATTTATAGCATGCGTATGACTATCGATAAAAAGCTCATGGTACAAGCCCAACAATGACTCAATTACTTCAGACGTAGTTAGACTGCCGTAAGGATCGAAGACAAACGCATGCCAAGCGCCACCTTAACCTAGGTTTACCATGGATCGGTCGATCGAACCATGTTGCCGATGTGGACGGGGAACAACCCTGCTGAGCAGACCGGTTCGAGTAAGTTGCTGAATTTCAGATTTCTTACGTTACATTCGAGCACAATACTGACCAGCTCGTAAGTCTTGCTTGCGACAGTGACACTGTGTGAATGCTAATCCGCAGCAGGAGGCGTGCCTAAACGAGCTAATGAGAAAAAATAAAAACACCAAGTTGGCAAACAAAGAGGTAATTTTGAGTAACAACAAATACGGCCACTTTAAATTACTGACATGTTACTAAGGTCTAAAAAACTCCAGCGTTAGGCCTGACATTTAAATTCTTCCTCCAATTTACATCAATCGGTGAGCCAATTTTGAAAGAAAGCCCATGTGCTCTCGACAGGACGTGCTGTTCATAAGTCGTTTCTCCGATTTGTTGGCTAGACCCCACTCGAAAGTTATACAAACCAATTTGGTCACCAACCCTCTGCATCAGTGGGCATGTGTCTCAGCAATACCGTCGATCTTGGATTCTTTGGCTATACAGATCTACTACATCAGATCCGCCTTCGTTGGTTAATTCTCGAACTGCTGCGCTGCTTCTAACACAACCGTCTGCATAGTGCATTGGACATCCTGGGTTGATGGACTCCATCCGAACGGCGTGTCAAACGAACCCTTACCGGTCACCGGCCGTCAACGGACTGTGAACTCCATGCTCCACTAAGCTACCTAATGGATTAGGCTTCTTTTGAACTAAAGGCTGTGGATGGAAACCCTCAAACCAAGTCCCATTTTCAGCCTGGGCAACCCAGAAGTATTCTGTCCCCACCAA
>LUCH01006715.1:19211-30998 GCA_013368495.1 Paragonimus heterotremus
TCGTCGCCAGTGTTATGTTCCTGATCTGTTCAACAACTCAGGGTTGTAACACTGGTGACAGGGTCTTCACGAACCGATAGGGTTCTCTGTTGTGCATCAGTGCATGCTCACCACTGGTGCTTCGTTTACCGTGGATAAATCATTTTATTTTATCAATATCCCAGTGTTCATTACACAGCTCGTTTTTCAACTGATAAACATTCCATCAAGACTAGTTTGCTTCTTAGTTCGAGTCGCCTGAGTGAATATGAAACTAAGTGATCTGTTCAACAACCCATCGCCAAGTCAACCATGGACACAGACTGACTATACAGCCATCTGCGGCTTAGCTGTTTGTAGGACCGTAAGTTAACCTGGAAGACCTGCATGAACTCTGAACATGCACTGTTATGTGCCAAGTTCGCTTTGTGTTTTGGTGGAAGACAACTTCGACGTTAATCAAAAAATTGACGTATCGAAACTAGAAGGGACACATGTGCTTTACACTTACCAGTGTGTGCTTGCCTGTAGTCTAGGTCCCCAGACGATACTGATGCATATTTGGCGCACATACGGCATGCAGTGCATAAGTGCGGTACCGCTTCGTCTAGTACGACTACTCATTAAGCTGCCAACTGCTGTGTCTCTGTGCGATCACTGGAACTTCTCGACGCCCGCCGGTATATTCCATCCAGCAATGAGTACATTTCGGCCCTCAAAGTCACTCGCCTGGAACTCCAAAAGCTGCTGCCAGAGGATCGTGAGGCCTAGTAGGCACAAAGAGCAGTCGAGATTGAACAAGCCGCTGTTACCCGGAACTCACAGAAGCTACACCATCTCACCCAAGTAACTGGTGGCAAGAAACCAGGTGTGAGCGAGGTAATGTGCGAAGTCTACGATGAGACTACCCATAACTTGCAACAACGCTTAGGACCCTGCGCTGAACAATTCCAATAGCAGTTCAATTGGCGACTCGCACCACTGACTGCGACTTCGGGCTCTGCCCGTGCTCACTGATCTGCTGACGTTTCTCTGTCCTCGAAAACAGATATCTGTTTTCAGATTAAATTTCCATAAACGTCAAAAGGCATCTGTCCCAGGCAAACCTTCTACTGCTCTTCTTGTAAATGAGGGTCCGGTCCTAGTTAAACAACTGACGGCTCCGCAGCTGAAACTATGGATCAGTGAAGTTGTTTCAAATGGCCGGGTTCTGGCTAACATCGTCCCTATTTTCAAAAAGGGCTCAGGCATTCCCTGTGCAAATCACAAGGAAATTAGCCTGATTCTTATTGTAGCAAAATTCCTCGTAGCGATTGAACTTCATCGATCAAGCGAAAAGCGCGAATAACGGGTGCGTGAAGAGGAAACTATGTTTCGCCCTAGTTGTGGCTGCACTGATCATATCTTCAAACCGCGCCAGATGCTTGAACTCCGCCATTCCTTTAGAAGGCCAACACTTGTCCTCTTGAACATCAGAGCGGCCGGGACTGTCTGCCAAGATATGATGTGTCTGACAGCTATATGAACATCCTAAGGGCAATCTGTTTTCAGACATCGGTCAAGGTTAGGGCTAATCGCAGCGTATCGCCGAGCTTAAGCATCTCACCATCTTCATCATAGACAGCAATACATCAGTGGTTCACACTGATGCTTATCTGCCACACAACCACGAAGAAAACCCTGTATAGTAACAGAGAAGAAGGAGAACAAAAGGACGTGAAGAGACTCAACTACCAAAAGCAACTAAGTCCATCGAAGTGCTCAGACCTTGTAGACAAATAACCGAGCTGTAAGTGAAAACACGGCGTCATCAGCAAGACGGTTTTCTCACGCGTCAGTAAGAGCACTCACTTCACAGACAACTCGATCAAACAACGACGACATTCACGCCACTGAGCTCGGTTAGCCGCCATCTCACCTAACGTCTCAAGCCACCGACTTTGTGAGTCGCGATGGCTCCAGCCCGGGAGACGAACCCGATCTACAGTGACCAACCCCTTCGTGAACGATTTCATTGGTCTACGCCAGGTCATCAATTATCCACCTCGCATCTTGCGCCAATCGGCCGCAGCGTCGGCAAAGTGTGCTCGGTGTGACAAACGACTAACTGGCATCCTCAGTACTTGGCCTAACCACCTAAGTCTGTTCAAGTTTAAGGACTGGACGAAAAAACTCGTCTGACTAGGAGTGACAAATCTGCGCCTTCTAACGTCCTCGTTGGTCACCCGTTGATGTCAACCGATAAGGGCGACTGAACGCAGACATCGGTAGTCAAATACCTGGAGACGGCTCACGTCCTCTATCCTGTGCGGCCAGGTTTCGCTGCCGTAAAGTAATACATCCCTCGCTGTTGTCTAATATACGCGGTCCTTAGGTTTCAGGGAAATACCTCTCCGTTGCCAGAGGTGTCTCAGATTAGCGAACACCGCCCTGGCCTTGGAAATACGCGCTTCTATTTCATTCCCTAAACCTAAATTTGCATTTTGGGGCTACAAAGCGCATTCCCAAGTATTTGGCGAACGTGAAATTGCGTTTGACGTTGCTTGAGCCGTCTGAAAGTTGTCAACCGGCAACACCTTGTCTTCGGCATAATCAATATAAGTTGGCCTTCCTCTAGGTAGGAGGTCCACACCGGCATCATTCGAGTGCCGCAGATAGTCCTCCATTATTTCCCCTATGAAGAAACTGAAAAATGGTGAAAGGGGACAGTCTTGACGTACGCCGCTCACGGTGCTGAAACTGTCAGATAATTCACCGTAAACCCTAACCTGAGCAGAAGTATGAGGGTAAAGCGCCAACAGTGTCTTCATATACTTGGTCAGTACATCTGTACGGGACTAACCTAATACAAAGGTATAAATGCCAATATTCAGTTCAAAACTCAGTAGCCGAATAGCTTGCTACAGGCAATCTCAACCTATGCGAAACAGGAACGTCTAGGAGAAGAGACGCGCACACCAAGAGTGTACTGCTAAGCAGAATCAATTCAAACAAGTGATGTTCATTCTGGACAAGGAAAAGTGTTGCGAACTGTATACAAAAATAAAGCGGAATATGAAAATGTGTGCAATACCCTAAACACCTCTGCGTTGAAACGACTCTAGAAGTGTAGATCGACTCACCGAATCGAACACACTTTTATAGTCGAGGAATACAGCAATTATTGGCCGACGGTATATATAACGCCGCTCCAGAATTTGACGGAGGGTAAAAATGTGATCTATACATCTCCACCCAGGGCCAAACCCTGTTTGTTCTTCTCCAATGTTTACCCCCACGAGCTGCAGTGAGTCGACGAAGTATTATGGATGCCAGATGCCTTGAAATGACTGGGGTCAAACTAATCCCCCTATGGTTTTCACAAGAGCTCCGGGCTCGCTTTTTAAATATGGGAACTATTATCGAGTGACCACAGCACGGAGGGATGGTCTCCGTCGTCCACACAAGTTGAAACGGCTGAGTTAAGGCCTCTACTAACACCTCTCCGCCCTCTTTGAAAAGTGCCCGCAATGCAATTGCGAACCTCAGTCTCAGTGGGTGGTTCTAAATCTACCGACCAGGATGCTACGTCACAAGTTTGTGGCGGCAACACAATAAAAACAGGAGGCCAGCCAAACTGACCATCAAAGTGTTCCGCCCAACGCTCTAACCTTCTGGACTTATTACAGCTTAGTGTGCCACCTGCCTCGCTGATAGCTGCACTGACAGATGATCGGCTGGGACCAATGGCACGGATCAGCTTAAAGAGTTTGCCGGTATTCCCCGAAACAAAAGCGGTTTCCTCTTCCTTGACTTTTTCCACTAACCACGCCTCAAGATCAACATTTACACTACGTTTCAGTTTCCTACGGATATCTCTTCCAGACTTATTACGTAAACTACCAGGAGGAACCTTCGGTCTGGCTTCTAACAACTCCAGAGATTTCTCTGAAATCCAATGTTTGTTAAACTTATGTAATCCTGTGCCATGTGTTACAGTATTTGCTTTCTGAATAGCCCGTGAAATTTTTGTCCACCAGCTATTAGGATCTTCGGAGTGAGTATCACGATGTCTGCTTTCTAAACTGGTTTGGTACTTATGTTTTACCGATGGCAAAGCCAGTTTATCAACAGCAAACGACAGCGTACCAACGCCTGATCTGAATCCAAATATGTGCTCCAATAAGAACGACAGTCTTGAATGGAACCACGCCATCTATAACTAACAGCTATGTGGTCTAGCTGAGACCAGGCCTGATTCGGAGTTGACGGGCGCCAAGCATAGCATTGACGTGCACGGTGCATAAAACTAGTGTTGGCTAAAAATAGCTTATGCTCAGCGCACAGCTGCAATAATCGCCGGCCGTTATCTGACCGATATGACGTTATCTCAAGCCTGACACCTAAACGAGAATCGACCTCACCTATGCAACCCACCTGGGCATTCATATCTCCGGCCAGAACGACCATATCAGAGCCACGTGTCGACCGAAGCAGAGCGGCCAGATCCGAGTAAATTGTCCTTGACGCTCACGTCACTACAGACAGTAGGAGCGTAAGCAGACACAACGAAAAAATTTCTGAAAGTCTTGCGTTTAAAGCTGGTCTTAAATGAACCTGCCAGACGGACGGCACAAAGTCTACTGTTAACAAGAATCCAATCTATCAATGTGGATGCAGCCGTCGTGCTGAGGACCATACCTACTCCAGCCTGACCTGTAACAGTGGCTCTGGAGTCACCCAGAATGTATAATCAGTATCGGATAGACAAGATGGATGCTGTTAGTTCCATACGTTGACTACTGTCCTGGATTCTAGTTTCTGAGACACAGCAGACGTCGACATACAATGAGTCTGACGTTCGTGCGAGGGCGGCCAGTTGACCTATTTGTTTTAGTGTACGAACGTTGAAGGCACTTATAATAATTCGCATTCTAGGTCTAAGAAAGGAACGAGGGAGACCTGAAGCTAAGTGACGAGAAACGGAACTTACCGGCCCAGTGTTACCACGGTTAGCTACATCTGTTGTGAGACCTGTAGGGCAATTATCAAAAATGGAGGTCGGGAGGGGTTTGAGAACTAAATTGGATAGGACAGTGGGGGAGAAGTCAGCAGTAGCATGTTTTCGCCTCTCCATTCTACTGCATGCAGTAGATAGGACGACCCGGTTTATACTGCGAGACGGTCGATGCAGTATGGGATTACTTGTGCTGTGATTACTCATAGTTGTGTGGTCTGAGATACTGCCAGGACGCCCAGGCTTAGACAGAAGAAGGATTACGGTTCTCAACCAAGGCTTTTGGCTCGAAAGCCTGTACCGCAAGGCAGCGGGTGGGTGGCGGTGTATCAGAACTGGTACATTTTCCGGAAAAGGATGCCAACCTTCTTCCAACCCCCAAACTGAAAGACCAGGAGACTGTGGTTTGTCATACCCCTACCTATTGACCTGCTTGACATGAGTGACTCTGTTGATGTGGTAGCCACACCGTCCAGTTTAGCCCAATAGGTCATCGAGATGCGCAAGCCGTCACACAGCATCAAGGTTCAGCCGCATTGTGTGGAATTTTTGTCAGACACTTGAGCTCGCCTAAATCTGTAAGGGTTCAAAGGGAACGCAGAACACGTTAGCTCAGGCCAGGTGAACTGTACCTCAAGATGCTCAGTGAATCTATCATGTCGTCTCGGTAGATTGTAACTTCGATAGTCATCTTTCTCATATACGGTTTCACTATCACCTTGTCGACAACCAGTGCAACTGGGCATCATGGAAAAAAGCATCAGGTTACTCTCCATTTATTTGGCTTGCTCAGAGAAGTAAGCCTCACGGTCCTTACGTGGACTCCCAATCGGTTTCGCATCAGTCCACAATGGTATCGTATTCGGAACCAGAGGGGATCAGTCGACGTTTGTCCACAAGTTCTGCTGAATCACCAGAAATCCAATTCTCTCATACCTGCAATGCTCCTTTGGAGTAGACCCCTTCACAGGAGGTTCGCATAGCTGTTGATATTTTACCCAGTGCTCATTTGTCACCCCACTATTGTGACCCGGACAGTTTAGCTGTCAGTTGTATTTGGTAGGTGTTCCGTGCATCCTCGTCGCTGAACTCCCAACCGAACATTTGGCGTTTGTGAGCAGACGATCGCTGATCAAACGATAAAACCAAGCGGGTAAGAAGAACAGTATGATCTGAAACGAGAAGGTTACTCCAAAATGAGCGTCGATCTACAATGGAGTGGCGTCATCGACAGCTGTTGGCAACATGATCAATTTTCGTCCACGGTTGAGTTGTACAGAGTGGTCTTCACGTGACGAGTTGCCGCCGTTTGTGCTGAAGTGCACAATTCGATATACAGAAAATCCGTGAGATGCGCCTAATCTTTGTGGCAGATTACCACTGTCATCGCGTCACGCCCGGAAGCCAAACGTGCCGCTTATCCGATATTCCTCCGAAGTAATATGACGAGGATGTACGTTCATATCAGCAACAAGTGTAACGACGTCCGAGTATTTCTTGTCTCGGATGAACAAAGAGGACATAATGGGAGGTGTTCATGACAGCATTTAAACTATTGTCTGTTACAGCATATGCAGTCATGGCAAATTAACGACGTATTTATGGTATGTGCTCACAGAACCCCACCGAAGTGCTAAGTGTGACGGTACGTAAACGACCATTCATTGGGTTCCAATTGGTCAGTTCCTGCTGTGGAGCTTAGTGCTATCTTCAGACTAGCTTAATCTCCAGATTCAGCTTCATTGTCACTAAGGAGCCTGAGAAACAACCGCCAACCCATAGCGTTACTTAAGAGCAAATTCAAGTGAAATATAATGTTACGGTCGTAAAGGTGAGAATAGGAGACATGGTACACCTTCAGCTTTAGAATCGAAACGATGCCTATTGGAACAGCTTGATCTGTTCATAGAAGAGTGTGGATGTTAAAAGCGCCAGTGTTAACCGGTTGTCGTAGTATTATGACGGGGTTATTGAAAACAGGGAGGATTTAGCCACCGTTGACATGTTCATTTGTTTCTTTCTTCTCCCCCATTTGATCAGCGTTTACTTATCAACTGTGGCACCTTTGATTTGCTGAGCCGACTACAGTATTTTATTATTACGACGTTACGTGTCCAGAGACCATTTTCCTTGGATTAATCACCTTGAATGTATGTTTATTCCCATTCATTATTGCATTTGCTTGACGTTACTCATTACAGTATCATCACCGGCTGACCAAAACAATCTTTCGACTTGAATAGACATCGGGTGCGTAAATTCCGGTAGAACACTTGTAGTGTTGATTTGTAAGTCTACCAGTCGCCTGCATACGAAGAAATGCGAAAATGATTGTCCTGGCTTGCTACGGCAGCGATAACTGCTGACACTTCTCAGTCATTTATGTTACAGAATGGGGTAAACTTGAAGGACTTCACCCCGTCTCTGACTCAAAAATCTGATCCACCAGACAGCAGAAAATAGCGTCTTCTTGGAGTACCCTATCCGGAGGCAGCGGCTCAAAAGTGAAAGGTTTGCCTAGCCTGAAGGTGTAGTGAATAAGACTGCAATCTCATCCTGGTCACTACTGCGCACAGTGTCCGGATTCGATGCCCCATTAGACTTTTGAATGACACCAAATCTTCTTCAACCGTACTAGATAATACGCTTGTTGTCATGGCCAACCACTGTGCGCTCAAAGTGCCCTTTCTTCCAGGTCAGAGCTTGCTTTATTCCTCACATATATGTGACAGTTAGACAGTAGTGAGAACCACTGATGTGTTGCTGCCTACGGTGGTGATAGTTGTTTGGGCGTCATTTGTCTAATCCCACCTCTGCTTCAATCAGAAGACAGCAGCCTCGCAACCTTGAAAGAGTCTCGTAGTACGTAAAATGGACTACCCTTCATCACATAAGCGATCCTATGCGATTAGTAGTGCAACATACAACGTTATCAGCGCAGGTACTTTCGTCTGGCTGCTATCCTTTGGCTCATCTGATGTGATTGCATCTAGAAGGACCAAAGTGCTAGTCAACACAGACCCCAGATCGATGCAATGCACAAGCCTGACCACCATGTAAAGCTGACAGGATATATCAGGAATCAAGTACATTCTTTTCGAGTCAGGTAAAGCCCCGAGTCCCATTTTCTCAAAGAATACCTGAAACATGAAATGACTCGTTGGCGAAAGAAGGTACGCGTATCGGACGCAACCAATCGTATAACCCAGTCCGCCAATGAAGTACTAAGGAAATATAATAAACACGGAGTGTAGTGAAGATAAGTTACAATGCTGCGAGTTATGTTGAACTACACCATGATCTACTGATCTCAGTCAGAATATCAGTTAACGTAGCGAACACCGATACAACCTGAATCTATTAGAAAGGTGTATTCCGATTGAAATCAGTCCACATCTACGTCTGACAACAATAAAGACAGACACCAAGAGGGATACGTCAACTTGGACAATCTAACTAGGTCTCCAGTTTACACAATACACGGACCTTATCGTCGTTTGAATTATGAGACCATCTGCGAGTTAGATTCAGCCAAGGTGCCCAAATCTAAGCAACTGTGGTAAATGAGCGTGTGAACCAAGGATCCCGAGACTAAGCATGATTTTCGTTAGCCTACTACACCAACTGCCAGCAACTCGAACGGCCTAAGAAGCACAGAGGAGTGATCCACCTAATATTCAACCTCTGGGGACGTTGAAATCAGATGTCTATTAACGCACATATTCAGATAAAACGAAGGGATACCACCTGTTGTGTCTAGCTAGTTGTGGAATTCCAACACTAATTAGTCTGAAGATGACGACTCACTTTTAAGATAACTCAGGTTATAGTTCACAGATGATTCACTGTAATAAAAATTTCGAACCCACAGCTCGGTCATCAAAATACTCGGAGTGCTGTTGAGCCAAATTAAAACTTCAAAAGTAGGAGTTTATTTAATAAATGACCGTGTGACGATGTGGTCAATCACGCAAACTGGCAAAGCAGTGAAGCAGGTAGTACAGATTTCTTCTTATGTTGGTGGATACAACAATTAATTATTGTACCTTTACAGTCGATGTGGTCACCACGCCCATTTATTGGCGCCGAACACCATCAATCATCATCATAGACAGCAATACATCAGTGGTTCACATTGATGCTTAACTGCCACACAACCACGAAGGAAGAAAAAACCCACATGGGAAGAGAATAAAAAAGAAGGGGAAGGGAATGGACTTGACTGCCAAAAATAGCTACGTCTATATTCAAACACACAACATCAAGGCGCCTACACCTTGCAGACAAATAACCGAGCTGTAAGTGAAAGTAAGGCGTCACCAGCAAGACAGCTTCCTCACGGCTTTCACTGCCTCGCATCATTAAGTGCACTCACTTCACAGACAACTCGGAGAAACAAAGACAACATTCACGCCACTGAGCTCGGTTAGCCGCCATCTCACCTAAGGAATACCGTCAAGAAGAAGTCACTTTCATTCTCCTGCAGTTGAGGGCTTATCAGACACTGTCTGACCGTAATCTATGCACACACCAGTGCGAAGCTACATCCAACCCCCTCCTTGGAACCTACCACCCTCATATTCGCTAGATACCTGAAGCCTGATCAACTTTCCCACCGGTCGAGTTAGGCTCAACCTTCTTCCTCACCAACTCAGGCCCAATACTGACTGAACGAAGGACAAACACTGTACTTAGCTGCCTCATCCTGTAAAGGTTGTTTTCAATCCAATCATCTGGCCAACCTCGAGAACGCGTGGACCAAAGTCAATGGGAGTGCATGCGTTAATAGCGACACGGGACCTCCTAGGTGTGGATTAACGACGCGCCCATGATTCGCTTCGGAATGATTCCCTGTTGCGTCAGGTCCAATGAGTAATCTAACTGAATAGTTGTCCCTACTGTCCATCGACTAAAAAAGAAGCATACATGGGCGTGAATATCTGCAAAAACAGAGCACATTACCGCGCAGTTCACGACGACACACCGGGACGTATAGTACGTGTACCCTGCGAAATAACGCTGTTTCCAGGGTTCTGGAAGTTGGACGGTGGAATAAGAATGCTGAAACATATGGATTAGCGATTCTGTCAGGACATCGACGCACTCCTGCGGTAATGATGGCGGTCTTTCGTCTAGACCCGGTAACTTATTCTTTCTCAAACAGAGTGGCTTGTTTTGCACGTTGCTACTGGTGAAGTCGACCATGACCTCGTCAGCTGAACTACCACTACTCATCATATGCAGAGATTTCTCCTCACAGTTGCTACCAACGGCGGGAGGATAGGTGCAGAGGTTTCATACTGAGGTAAGCCTACGAGGGTCTTTTGCCGTGGATCACCTGCATTCAGACTAGCCAACTCTGTGACTTGTGTCACGTGTACCAACCTGGATTGTACCTCTATATAAGCGATTGTGTGCTTCGATGGACCCCGATCTGAGTGGAATCGGACGTCAAAAAGTAAAGTCGCTTTTCTAATGACATCATCTCCGAAGCACGACTGCTAGCATATCGCAGTTGTGAAATGTAACGCTCAGTAATTTCGGCTGAAAAATGCACAGGCTTTAGCAGGCGCCTAGTAGGCTAAGCGATGCGTATAGAAAGTTCCATTTCTTGACGTGCTTCCCTGGTGCTTCACGGGAAATCTGGTTTAGTCCTCATTTGAGTGCTACGTGTTCGCTTCAGTATGGGAGCCTGAAATTCCAGCTGGCAATCTGACAACTTTTGAAATTTGTAGGTATTCATTTGTCCGACTTTTACCTGGCCAACAATAAACTTCGTCCGCCGTTTCTATTTGTGACGGGGCTCAACTGAAGACTTCCGTAGCATACTGTGAGGCACACGGCATTTTCAGCCGTTTCGCTGGGTCGTACGTCATTGACATACGGCTTTCGACAAGTGGCTGGGTATTATTCTGTTGGACCGGTCCAACACACCTCAGGTTATGGAAAGTTTGAGCAAGTGGGAATGTTCTCAATCGGTTCATCCACGAGATGTTGGCGTACAAACTTTGCCACAGCAGGAAACAACGTCACCCGTATTAGTAGATAAGGTGGTTTTGGGTCGCGAAACATTCTGTTCGATGACGCGTCTGGTAGGCCGGCAAGTTGCACAACAATGCCAAACAGCCGCTGTGGGCCAGCTTCTATGAGCGTCACTCCTCTTTGCAGGCTGCAATAATCCTGTATACAAGCATGGTCAATTTTAAGGGGGTTCTGAATTCCTAGTAACATAATTCACAAGTTACTTACATGAACAAATCTTCTGTCTTGCACGACCAGAAGCCAAACTGCTAGAATGACAACGTGCTCACGAAAAATCTCAGAAAGAAACATCACATGACAGTAAAAATCCCTACAGACAATCTGTTAAGCTAAATCAGTGATTCAGTGATTGATACACGAGTTTGAAACAAAGGCTCAAAGTTTCCGGATCCAGACGGTTTTTCTTGCTCAGTGTCAAAAGGACATCCGTTCACCTAGAAAGCAGTCGTTGAAAACAGGGTGTAGCACCACTTTTGGGGACCACAGCGAATACCAAGAACGGAGTCAGATTACTTGAATAATGAGTTGTTAGGTAAATAGGAATCCAGCAATGCCTTAGAACGATCTCTAGAAGCACCGCTAACGAACTCAGAAGGAACTGTTCCAAAGGTTAATAACCCTGTAAGAAAAGAACTATTGCCTAAGGAAGTTCCGAGGACGAAGCTTGAAGAGCTCTTTATTATGTCCTCACCGACCGTCATCATCTGCTATGATAAAGAGTTGTTCAACGAGGCCTACTGTAAAGAAGTGTGTGAGAACTGAATCAATAC
>LUCH01006716.1:18967-29253 GCA_013368495.1 Paragonimus heterotremus
AGCCCAATAGGTCATCGAGATGCGCAAGCTGTCACACCGCGTCAAGGTCCAGTCTCCTTGTGACAGAAGATTCAGTACCAAGCAGTGGCGTTGGCGACGAGCGTCTCTCCACGGTCTAACTGTACCTTCCAGTCTAAGAGCGCAAAGACGGCTGTGGGCGATTATCCAACCAAGCAGTCTTTTCCATGTATGCATTCAATGAAGTGGTTTGAAACGCAGGGTCCACAGACGAACACACAGTGAACTCACGATCCAGCTCGATTCGTATTTTTAACCGTTCCTTTTGAGTTTCGTTGTTTTGTTGTAATGTTAATCACACGTTTACTAATGACGATAGTCTGCGAAATGAATTTACATCAAATTTTGTATCTTCTGGCTATTCTATTCAAAAAGTTAGTGTTTGGTGCATCATCATTCTGGTTGTGATTCGTCTCTGGTTTGTGCTTAAAAAGCTTAGTGGATCACAAATGAGGATATAAGACGAACAGATGTGATGCAATGAGCTGTGAAGCGAGAAACCAATCGCAGAGTATCTCGGCGAGAGTTATGATGCAAGTATAAGGCAAAACTCCTGAGTGATCAGTTCATGGTTGTTGTGAGGGCAAGAGATTTCCCGGTTGCCTAGGTCGAAGAAAGGAGTTGATTGGAGGGAACCCACCCGGAGTAAACGTATGCTATTGGATTAATCGAAAAACACAGTATAAACGAAAATCCGTTCGACTAACAACGTCCGGATAAAAGGGTTTGTAGACAGAAACAATCGTAGACAATAAAATAGACAGCGACTGTTTGCCTCAGTTAGTTGGCTGGGATTTGGCATGAAAAACACGACGTTCACTTTCGACTTGCCGCAAACAGACATGGAGACTGGCTAAGTATTCACTCATCCGGAATGAACGGAGCACATTACAGCTGTTCGATTTTAGATGTTGCTCGAGTAAGTGACATTTGCTGAATGCCGCTTATTTCACTAGGCACTGGTACACTCGACTCAGCACATTTTCACCGAGACTGGCACAGTGTCTGTAAGAGACCGTTGGTTGGAGATAGACTGAAATGTGGGTTGCGGAGTGATGAATCACGATTTCGCTATATGTTCGATGGAAGGGTATGCATGTGAACGTTCGAGGGTGAGTGACTTAACTATAGCAAGAAAGGACATTTCCTTAATACAGGCAACCTCCAATTCTATTCAACCGTTGTCCTTCAGTTTCGTGAGAAGGTCAATTTCGCGCACCTTCAAATTAAGTAGGGCAACCCATCTATGTATTTCCCGTCTTCTGTATGGGACCTATCATTCAATCATATGTGCGTTGTAACGCACATACCCAGGTGCTCAACTACGCATCCTGTTAAGCACTAGGGGTTTGGCTCTTCATAGCGGTGATACACACTCAACCGATCAGTTTGTCTCCCACGTAATATACGAGTTCAATTGCAGTTACAATGATGTCTAAATAGGCAGGACAGATCGGCGTTTGCACCAGCGTATATATCATCACCTTGACATACCTGACCATTTTGGACGGAAAATATGATTTGCGGCTATTCATGTAGTAAATTTTTTTACTTCAAACCAGTGACGATGTGGACCAGAAAGACCAAATCACTCCTTCCAGTCAACCAGATGGCAGCTTATGCATGAGGATTTTGGTTAATATGTATTGAACACCACCCACTTCCACGGACTTGCCAGATATCCGTTTTTCAAAAAAGAGGCACTAGATTCAAGTTTCGCACTTGTCAAAGCTGGTCAGTAACCAATATCCTCCCCAATGCCAGTAGCTCAGCGCCGGTCACGCTTCATCAGGCAACCGCGAAGATTACTGAGCCAATGATTTTCCATTACGCATTACTGAATTATATGCAAATACTCAGTCACGTTGGTCAATAAGTAATGTCCAGAATGTCCGAATACCCTGACAAGAGTCACAGTAACAATGAGAGATTATTGACTGTTTAACATTCAAAATTGCTGCTAACACGATGCTTTTTCTAAATGTCACAGAAATGTATTTCGTGTATTGTAACCCAACACACCACATCGCGTACTTTCAACTAATCCTGTTCAGTCATTTCGAGATGCAAGAATTCGGTTTAACTGTACAAAAACGGTAGTCATAAAGCAAAATGGACGCCCACAAAAAAACAGAGTAACTCAAAGAACCCTGATAGGTTTCACAGAATTCCGTAATCTGTATGCAGTTTTCAACCGGCCCATGGATTCAAGACCGTAATATCAAACGCATATTCTCAAACCATCAATGTACAACGAATAGCTGAACACCAGCAACTACACTCGGATGGCGTTCGCCAACCTACGTCTATTGTTGCGTCGATATTATCTGTATGTGAAGAGTCGAGTGCACAATTCCACTCTAAAAGCAGTCCCATTGTACGGCTCCGAAACCCGGTCCATCCGTGCACAGGATGTTCATAGAGTACCCGTCTTCCACTATCTGTGTCTCCGAAACATTAGCGACGTGTGACAGGAACGCTGTGTCGGCAGTGAGGAAGTTCAGCGACATGCCTTCGGAACGGATAGACCCTGACAACTCTTAAGCATCTTGATCTTGTCTCACAGGCTTCGTTGGCTTGGCTAAATCATACGAATGCAAGCCCACCGCATGTCATAGCGTAGCTTGCTTGCGAGCGATAGGCAAGGCGGGAAGCCTGGTAGTCAGCATATGACTTGGGTTCAGGATAGGAAGGCTTTCACACTGGAACTTTCTTCAGTAGGATGCTCCCGGCTTCCTCGTTAGAGTTCGAAGGACAATGAATACTCTTGGTTGATGACGCAGTCCGATACGACGAAGACCAAAAATCAATGGTGTCCGTTATGAGTCCTTGTGCATATCGGTGCAATTACTTTTTCTGTATCCCTCTACATTTTTTTCCCTCGTCACCTCACACAATACCTTATTTTCTTCTCATATTGTAACGTTTGTCACTTCATGCGGCCTTCAAATGTTAAATACATACAATATATATACACATTTTCGGCACTTTCTATACCATAATCAAGCATGTTTTAGAAGATAATTACCGTTTGTTCCTCACGGTGATTTAGCAGTTCCTCCAATTCTGTGACTCACAGGTGGTTATGTGACTTTTGCGTTTCGCCTTGTTTAGTACCTCAATAACAGTGATCATGCAGATCAAGAGACAATAAATTCACAGAGGCTGGGACCTCACGGTGACTTAAATGTGTATAGAGTCCACAATCATTGTACCACATACTCAGTTAGTGACAATGCCGGCAACGGGCGGTTGAATTAATTGCTCATCGTAATGTTACGTTCTCGACTTAGTAAACCACACTTAAGTCAGAAAGCCATGTCATCGAGTATGGAACGTCCGATTCATGATTTCTTTTTAACGGAAATAAGATATGTGTGTCAAAAGTCAAACTGATTTTCCGTCAACGCTCAACCACATTACTTATCCGGTTTGTTGTACGTGCACCAAACCAAATTGCAACTGTTTCTCAATGGAAGGAACTGTGCCTCTATGCACAAAGAGAGACTTTTAAATGTACGTGCAGTTAGGTTTGACGGTCGTAAGAACAAGTCACCAGCGCCAGTACATCCACCTCATCCTTTAACTTGATCAGACTTGTCACAAAGCCTATGCGCAGTCAAATAATCTTGAAATCGTCTTCAAAATCTGTCCAGCTGACATGGATAAAACATAAATATACGGTAGTCAGCATATAAATACAACATTGGGACGGTTGATATCGAACTGTTTATATGAACACGGTAAGCAAACAAGAACGGCTTTCGACTCGTTGCACCTTAGCATGCAACAGGGCCCAGACTGACTTATCCGTGTACACAAACGAATAGCTCATTGCAATCTGTATACAGTGAAGCATTTAGAGCAACGGTTTAAATGGTCAACAAAAAGGCGGCTTGGTAGGTCCAGGACTGAAAAGAACACCATATAAAAACTAAAGTAATCATCATCGAGCTGCACATTACTTGAAAACAAATAACCAATCATAAAAAACAGCAAACTGACAGTGTTCACCGATCGTCTGCATTAATTACCCTTCATCATTTCGGATATAACCGCAATTTATAGGCAGTGTGACTGAATTCAGGACTGTCGTTCGAAGTGGAAAACATAATTGGACTTAAGTCACGCATTCATATATTGTCAATCTGTTCCCACTTGCGTTGGGCAACGACCATGCTGACCACAATGGTTGGCCACTTAAAAAGCAACTAGGCCATCGATGAAGCATAAGCATCAGAGCAGCGGGGAAAACAAGTTTTGCAGCAGCTGGAATGTCTATCTGGATGGGAAGGCTGCAATCAAGTATGGATGAGAATAAACTTAAATGTAACCAAAGCCAAGACTATTCGACTGTAATATAAACCTCATAGATATTCATGAAGCAATTACTGTCGCATGCAGCACATTGGTTTGTGGGTTAAACAAATATTAGATTCCAGATAAATCCCTAGAGATGTTAGAAGCTAGACGGAACATCCCGTCTGACAGTTCACATAAGAAGTTTAGGAGAGATATCCGTAGGAAGCTGATACAAAGCCTGCTCGTCGATTGTGAGGCATGGCTAATGCAGAAAGTTGGGAAAATGAAAACAGGTTATGCTTCATGGAACATCAGCAGACTCTTCAAGCTTATCCGTGTCACTGGTATCGGACGACCATCTGCCGGTTAAGTTACAAGAAAAGAGGATGGCACACTCATACACAATAAGTCAGCAAGATTAGAACGTTGGGTGAAACACTTTAAGGGTCAGTTTGAATAACCTCCTGTTTCTACTGTGTTATCGCCACAAAATTGCAACCTAACACCCTGACTAATAGATTTAGGGCCATTCAAAGAAATTGAGGTTTACAATTGCATTTCGAATCTGTCGTAATAGGGCTGCTCTTCCAGATGATATCGGGCCGGCGCTTCTCAAAAAAGGTGGAGAGGTGTTAGTAGAGGCCTCGACCCAGTTGTTTCAAATTGTGTGGATGATGGAGACCAATCCTCCGTTCTGAGGTCACTCAATAATAGTCTCCAAATTCACGAAAGAAGTCCGGAGCCCTTGTGAAAACCATACAAGAATTAGTTTGGTCCCAATCATTGCTAGGGTCCTGGCATAAGTCGTACTTCGTCGACTCATTGCAGCTCGGGAGGCAAACATTCGAGGAGAACAGGCAGGGTTTCGTCCTGGACGGGGATGTATAGATCATATTTTTACCCTCCGTCGAATTTTGGAGCAGCGTCATGTGTACCATCGGCCAACGATCGGCGTATTCACCAACTATAAAAATGTGTTCGATTCGGTAGATCAATCTCCATTTCTAATATCCCTTAAACGTAAAGGTGTATCGACTAAGAATGTGAACATACTGTCAGCGCCTTATTCCCATACTTCAGCTCAGGTTAAGGTTTACGCCGAACTGTCCGACAGTTTCAGCACCAACAGCGGCGTGTGTCAAGGCCGTCCACCTTCCTTTTGTTTTGTCATAGACGAACTATAAAGCGGGACTCTCAAAATCCTGGCCTCCCTTCTGCCTGGTGGAAGAATGACCGAGCCTAACTAAGCTGACGACAAGATGTTGTCTGACAATTTGCAAGCAGTACAAACATGGTGGATGCTGGCTCGCGTCTCGCTAAATACTTCGGAATGAGTTTTACGAAATGCTTTTACAAAACTGTTATAATTGTTTAAATGTTTAGTAGTGAAGTTGTGGATCGGTTTCCGGCAATTAGGATGTTGCATAGGCTGTGGTGGAAGCATAAGTAATGGAACAGGATCACATATCTACAAGTCTGCGACAGCAATATTCAACTTGATACATCCCTGACGGCAGAGGTGCATCCTTCTTATGTTTGAGGGTCACATATACAATAAGATTGTAAGAGCTGTGCTGTTTCATGCCTGTGAAACTTAGTCACACAGGATAGAAGGTGTGAACCATCTTCACGCATTGACTTCTGCGTCCAAACGCAAACATCGAATGGTGTCAACTGGTAAGCGAAGTAAAGGCTAGTGCTAAAATAGTTTGATCTTTAAGTGAGCACAAGCTTAGATTGTAAGCGTGCTTGATGACGCACAGAAGTGAAGGTCGTAAAGAAGCTGTCTTGCTGACAGGGTCTTAAATTCATTCATAGCTCGGCTATTTGTTTGCAAATTGTGGATACGTTGATATCGAATGTCTGAATATAAATAGTTGCATTTAGTAGTTAGTTAGCTTTGATTCGCTTCCACTTTCACTTGGTTATTGACTAGAGCTTGCTCATTTTTCATGGTTGTATGACAGTCAAGCGTCAGCTCCAGACACACTGATGTACAACTGTCGTTAATGATGATGATCCGCAATAGCCGTGGATACCGATACACGGACTGCCGTTAGTCCTGATAACAGTCCACAAGACGGTGCAGTAATAAAAACACATTGTAGAGATAACAGGAAAAAATAAGGCAATGCAACTTTAGAAGATGGAACTCAATAACCTCGCAGATGCACGCTCGCCACTAACTGCGACACACTGCCGCGTCTGAGATTGCTTCCAGTCAGCAGTATGGACGATCCGAAACACTTCAGCGTGGCAGTTGCTATCCATTAAATTTGCTCAGTGGGACTGTCAAGACGTTCATGGTCAATGACCACGTCATCGTTTGGCTACCCTTCGGTTTCCTCCAGCTATCGATAATTACACTGGGAAATTCACGTTATGATAGGCGATCCGTCATCACGCAACCCAAGCAGCGAAGATTGTTCACGTTCATTACCCTCGTTGTCGATCACAACCTTGCAAATTTTATAAATATTCGCGCTGCCAACCCATTTCAGAGACGATGAGGGCAAAAACATCCGTGGTCAAACGCTGAGTTCAAACACATCCTGTGCACAAATGAGTGGACATCTTCATTATCATCATCATCATAGACAGCAATACATCAGTGGTTCACACTGATGATCAACTGCCACACAACCACGAAGGAAAAAAGCAAACCCTGTATATGGGAAAAGAAAAAAATGGAAAGGGACTTACCACAAAAATAACTACGCCTATATTCAAACATACAACATCAAGGTGCCTACACCTTGCAAACAAACAATCGAGCTGTAAGTGAAGGTTAGGCGTCATCAGCAAAACAGCTTCCTTACGGATTTCACTGCTCCGCGTCATTAAGTGCACTCAACTCACGGACAACTCGGTCAAACAACAACAACATTCACGCCAATGAGCTCGATTAGCCGCCATTCCAACTAACGTCTCAAGCCACCGGTTCTGTGAGTCGCGAGGGCTCCAGCCCGAGAGACGAACCTGATCTACAGTGGCCAACCCCTTCGTGAACGATAAAACCTAACTGAGCAGGCATAGTATAGCAAGCCGTCTGTAATCGATAAATGTAGAGCATAACGCAACCATATAACAGTAACACGCGTCAGCAAATCTGACTAACCACCAAAAATAAAAGGATGGCACATAGAATCCCCTGGGAGGTGAAGCCGAGCAAGTTGAACGTATTCCAGTTATGTTAGAATACATTGTTGCTCATAAGAAACTACCAGCAGCTCCATTTGCTACAAGATCAAACTACCAGAATGATCGGGCTATAGAAAAAGACGTATAAATCATACCAAGAAAACATCCAAGTAAAAATCGACAGTCAATCAAATCCGAACTAGTCAATGCGTTACAAGAGCTATATCCTACGGAAGTTATAAAACAATCAAAGGAGATCAAACAAGTTGATATGTTAAACTTTCACAGTTAGATTACCTTATTTCGATGCGTTCACTTAGGAGGAGGACAAGTTCGAACAACAAAATATACGTGTGGACAGGAATACTTGATTACCCATTCGAAAAATGAGCTTTCAATAGAGGAAATCGCAATATGAAATAAAACCTACCGGTTCGCATAGATAGGCCAGTAGTGTTTTCAGCCTTCCGCCAAAATGAGATATCGCTTTTGAAAGCAAGAAAATCGAACAAAATCTACAAAAGATGTTAGAAAATTATAGCGTGTTATAAAAAACGTTAGGAACAACGAAAGTCAACAGAATTTGGTCAATACCGGCAAGGCATAAAAAGCCGTACAACATGAAACTGAAACGAAGAAAAATAGAGTTTGACACTCGAAGTAAACTAAAACGGACAGGTTTGCGAAAATAAAACCTGAATGGCACATAATTATCAAAAACCGTGAGCTACTGTAGAATGCCAAGTAGTATAATTATCAAAGCAAGTTAACCCTACCAAAAGCGAGGGTGAGCGCCTAAACCTGCTGAGCCAGGTGAAAATGCACAATAATAATTGCATAAAAACAGAGAAATGCCACGCCACCAAGGTATTACCAGTGAGTGAACTGAAGATGACGCTGAACAGTAGAGACCCCAACCGGAAGCATACATTCGTATACTTTAAATCGCGTAAAAAAAAACCCGTCATGAAAAATACTGTGTAGCGAACAAACTCGTGATTCATCACCAGGCTAAATACATCACATTTATATCACACATTTTACAGGGGAATCATGAAGAGGGTGGACGGGGAATGGATGGTTAATGAGGCCATATACTTTAACCAACAAGGGGCAAAGGCATCACGAACGGGATATAATATAATTCATGATGAGGATAAAGTACACAGAAAAACTGCGATACTTAAACACATTCCTCAATAGGTAATGCTGATAGAAGGCACTCCACTCTGCTTGAAGGTACAAATGCATACACTTATGAACTCATACACCGACATGAACAATGCAGCTAAGTCCGACCGCGTTCGAGTTGCTGTGACCGACAAACTCTGGGGAGCCAAATATGAGAGTGATCGGTCGACAAGATGATTGTCTCTGATCAGCACGATCGGTCGTGTCAACCACCAGCTGTCTAAACTATCCATTATCCACGTGAAGCACGGGGCAATCAGGACCAACTGCTTTCTTTGACTGAAACAGACATTGAACGGACGTCATATGATGTAAAATGAATTGAACTAAATAGTTTGAACATCCACTACTGAACTCCGTTTAAAAACGGAGGTTCCTTCCACGCAGGAGCACCAATATGAGTTCACTGGCCTGGCTGCCATCAAAAACACATGAAGGGCCCTAAGTTGGTTATCTCTCTTGTGGGTTAGTTCGTCTACACGTCTGTTTATGTGCCTGTGTATGTACCTGCGTAAGGGAAGTACGGGTATTTGGATGTCATGAGACAATTTTGAGGGAGAATAATTAGCAGGATTAAGAAACGAGTCAATGAAGCAATAAACTAATAAACAGTTTAACACAAACGAAATTTGAACAAATTCGACATCTCTTCTACACAATAACAAACTACGGCACCAAACGGATAGAACCCGTATGTAACACAGCAGAGGAAAGTGCTAAATCTAATTACATATTTTAAAATATCGGGGTTATCTGATCATGGTAAGTTACTAAGACGTCTTGTATAACGCGGCGCAGATCGAGTGTCGACGTGCTCAACCACCTCCTCGTGGTGTCGACTGGGCGGTCTCGGTGCAAACCTTGGCTGGTTAAAAGTTCGGCAACTCCAGATAGGGCTAACCACTCTACCTGGTTTCAATCGTACTGGTTACATTCGATCAAGCCAATGAAATTACCGCCAACACCTCCGTGCAGGCAACTACTAGTACACAGGATAGGCGAGCGGAGTACACCTGCGCAGAATGTGGCCAGATCTATAAACCGAACGCTGGCTTGTCGACGCATACTCGTATGCATCGGCGCAAGAATTGTCCAGAGCAGGAAGTGGACACCTAGTCTGCCACAATCTTTGACTGTGTCAACTGTGACCGCAGCTTTCCCACCAAAATTGGTCTCAGTCAATACAGAAGGCATGCACATCCCGTCGAACGCAACCATGATAAGCTCATGTCCATAAAAACCGTCGGATCCAATTGGTCTCAGCAAGAATCGGCTTCTCTTATCAGATGTGTCGATGCACTGGCTCCGTCGTGCCCTATCCCACGCGAACTTCATCATCGGCTCTTGTCACATTTTCCAGATCGTAATTTGGAGAGAATCCGGACTCGTCTGTATGCGCTGAATTGGCAGAGAAATACTGTCCTCGTTGCCGATCCAATCACCGTCTCACAGACTAACACGACATCGGATAATGAGTACCAAACTGCTGATCGCTCTGAGTGGTTTACCTGTTTGATCTGAACAGCGATCACCCAAATGAAGTTCAATAGCGAAGCTTTCCTTCACAGTAATGAACTACTAGCTATTGTCCGCGGTCTTCAGGCAGGCATTTTTAAAGTGGTACAAGCTAAATT
>LUCH01006717.1:0-22991 GCA_013368495.1 Paragonimus heterotremus
TGCTCAGTTCCATTGAGTAGCAGGGACTGTTATGGGTGATGCTGCGTCTTGATGATCCTTCTTGCAGTTTTCTTGTGGCTTTTTGGTTGTCAAGAAATATGTCTGCTTCTGAATAGCCGCGGTATCAGTAGTATATTACGATCGCTGAACTCCACTGCACCAGTTATAACAGAGTTGCTGGTTAACACCATGTTGGTTGTATAAACCATGTTCCTGGCACACTGAGCCTTGTCACTTGAGTTTTCATTTACCCCACCTTTTAAAAGATGCATCTTTTTCATTTCTTCCTGTTCTTCTTATGATGTTCATAATGCATTGTGATAAGCAATTATAAGGTAACTGGTGTTTATGCAATACACCAAAGAATGCTCATAAAGAACGATTTCTGCTAAACTATGCAAAGCATGTTAATTTCGAGAGAGTTCAGCATTTCACAATATTGTCTTTTCAAAATGGTCACTTTTATTTAATACACGCCCGGTCACGCTCACCTTTCTGAAATGAAATTAATATCAGTAATTCTGAGCTGATTCCCCAGTCAAAATCGAAACATGTCCTAATTTCCGGTCTTTATAACATGTGGGTAATATTCTGGTTTAGTTTCCCTACGTAACTTTGTTTCGTATCATTCACAACCCAGTGAAATATACTCCTACTTATGCATTACTCTCCATTACTTGGGGAACCATGAGAGGTTTACCATTAAATAGTAGTTTACCATTTATATCCTAGTAAATTTATTGTTTTTCATCCTTAGAGCATATAACTAAGTCAAGTCCGTCAGTTTTTCTGAATCATTTTCTTGCTTGAATCCGTTATTTTTTGCCACTGTTTTAACAGTACCACAACAGTAGATGAAAGCATCCGAGGGTAACATTCTAGTGAACTCATGCGTTAAGGACGGACTCATGCAAACTATCATCATTTTGTCAACGACTCATGTGGGACAGTTGTGAAACATTCCATTTATCAATATGAACAAAGTTTCAGCTATTTTGGTCACGTTAATTTTTCGTATTGTCATACAAACAGTACATTGCAATCGAACTCACGTTGTTCCAAGACATCTTGCAAAATCGTACGCTATCAGAAAAGCCCAATTCCAGGAGTTAATAAAATCAGGGCGGACCAATCAACCACTACGGTAACATTAGTTTTTATATAATTTTGAAAAGATGGTTCATGTAGGTATTGAGTAAGTGTCGTTGGTGTTTTGTGTTCGACAGAAGGAAGCCATTAAAACTGGTGTATAGTGTGACTGGCAACTTGTGGTTACGCGTATTATCGAACAGGTCAGGCATGTGGTTTTCTTGCCCTCTCATGTATACAATAAATTAGAGTAGCTGTTTTGAAAAATAACCTATTTATAAATAACGCTCTAACTTTGTCACTATTACCATCTGTCGCTTGCACAATAGATAGGCAGATATATGAAGGGATCAAAAGTTAGAAAATCGATTCATACGTTTGACCGTGATTGGTGACGTGGTGACGGAGGCGCCAATTGTGTTCTAATGACAAATGAGGTTTACGTTACAAGGAGAGTGTGGTTTGTAAACATATGTTCAACAGAGTCCGATTAAAAAGGTCATTTTTTGTGTACGTGCTTATGTTTCTATTGGTATTCTTTCTGCATGACATTCTCCGGCTAATCCACTCATATACTGTGTATTAAATTAAACCAGCAGTCACATTATCAGGAACTGTGAACGCGAAATCTATGGGGTAGTTTACATATTTTCATATTTCGCTTTATTTTTATATACAGTTTGCACCAATTTTCGTTGTACAGAATGAACACCACTTGTTTGAATTGAATCTGTTTAGCAATACACTTTTGGTGTGCGCGTCTCGTCTTATTACTGCTCCTGTTCCAGGTGGATCTGGATTGTCTGTAGTGAACTATTCAGCGGCTGCATTTTGAACTGACTATTGGTGTTTATACTTTTGTATTGAGTTAGTCCTCTATAAAACCAGGACATCTCACTAGTGAGGCATAAAAATGATTTTCCTAACCTAAATTTATAGGCTATGTTCCCACACATGTTTTGTAAGTTACTGATTGTCAATATAGCTTTTCTAAAGGAAGCTGGCAAAATTCTAATTGCTTCCAAAGAGTGTTCAAACAGATGAGATTGTGTACACATGCAGTGAAGTTGAGCGATCGTATTATACTACTCATACCGCGGCTATTCAGTCGTAGGTGCAGAGCATATTTTTTGACAACGTACAAGCCACAAGAAGACTGCAGGAAGGATCATCAAAGTGCAGCATCGCCCATAACGGTCTCTGCTACTCAATGAAACTGAGCATTGACATTTGTGGCAGCCGAGACAGTCTGAGGCCGAATACCGCCTGCAAATGAGTGGTTTTGTGACAGGTCTAGTTTAAATGCTTAACCCGTGTATTGCTTTGTCGAACAAATAACCCTTGTGCCATCCGCGTTCTTGGGTCATAACACAGTCCACAGGTTCTGACACAATGCGAAGCGTAAGAAACAATGACCTAACTTAGGGTAGAAATCGGTTCTTACTTCATGCTCAGGATACATAGCAAAATATTATAACAAGACCAAAACAGCAAGTTAAACGTATGCATCAGATATTAATCACAAACACACCACTGGTGGATAAAAAATGAGTAATTTTGTAACATAGTAACACTACAGCCCACTTAACAAAGTAGAACCAGAAGGCCGAGTATTCGGGTTAGTATCTTTCACCCAACCTACCTTAACCATCTGAGATCAAGCAGTTAGGCTACCACTTGTCTAGATTTCCAGAACATTCTAAAAACGACATCGTACTCCTAGACATTGTTGACGTTGGATCTGGGTTGCGGGAATGCATTGCATCGAAACCAAACAGGTTTTAGAACAGGATCTAGAATTCAGTTTTTAGGTGAAAACATGTAACAAGTCTTATAGAGATCTCCTTCGACTACCATAAGATGTCAACATCTTCTCGAAGTGAAAGTTGCCTTTCAGTTCCATCATGCCTATTAACGCTATCTTCCAAGTTCATACTTCTCGCACATCTTTAACAGAATATCCAGTGTACTGGTATGGGTAACGTAGTACTAGTCCACTTCATGCAGGGATCTTTTGTTGTTTTGATCACGGTAAGGTGTATTCTTTCTGGTAATCATATTTCAATCGTTACAGTTCGCAATCATTCAACTATGTCATCAAATGTTACTTATAAACTCGAGCTGATTTTCCTTTGGCATTCGGATTCTGCTTGTCCGACATGTCCACACTGAAGTCGGTCTCACGTTCTATGTCTTGACAACCGAATCTGTGCACTTAAAATCCGCTTTGATGTTTAATGGGTAAATTCCTACACAAAGCTGAATTGCAAAACCACATGTTTCTTAGATTTTGTCTTCTGATCAGTCTCATTAGGCTGACAGCTTGGAGAGGGGTGAAAGGTGAGATAGATAGATGGTAGTAATCATGATCCCGGAATACTCGTGAATTGGAAGTGTGGTAGGAAAAGTTAAGCGGATTAGGATCATGCTCATTTCAGTAAACGATAGTATGAACTGCATGAGTGACTTGGCAACAAAAGATTCTCCTAAAAATGTTTATCTTATTAGAAAAGCACTACTTCCCAATACAAATAATACGTCTGAATATAGAACCTGTGAGCCAGTAAAAGAAATGTTATTGTGTTTGCCAAAGTGAATTTATTTCATTGAAAGTGGTTTGGTTTCATATTGTGGTGTAAATCTCTCATTGCATAAGTTTTTTTCCATCATACGTCACTCGTACATATGTCACAATATGTGCACGAAATCATCTTTTGTTGATGGAACAGTATGAAATGTCTAGAACTAAACTTGCGGCTTGCACCAGAAAGTAAACACAAACTACATCCCCGATGAACAAACCAGCCAACTTATTTCACTACAGCCACATGGGTTGGTTAGTCCAGAGGCGAATGTTTTCCTCATTCGTTATATCAACAGTGCTTCAGGCAAAAATCTTTTCAAACTTTTCTTCCATAGGAAGAATGTTTATAGTCAGGTTGTTTTGCTGACCTATAGACTAAACAAATCTCCTGTTTATATAGTTCGATTCAAGATTTCTGTTCTGAATGAGGGATCGAGTGCTGTCCTTCGGCCTTCAGTTGTAATTAAAATAGCTTGGCGAATCACGTAGATCGTTAAAAACATTGAGCGATTTGTTCACTGTTAAGTAATCTTTTTAAGCACTCCAATGTGCAATTATAATCCTATAGATGAAGTCCAGATCTATTCGCCGATTGGTTCTTCTTCGGAACATTTGACTACATTGGCCGTAAAGTGCACCAATTTAAACTGAAGACACCGTTTAGGCTATTGTTAGTGTCGTATTTTAAAGTCAGTTTGGATCAAAACTCACCAAATATTGAACAGCAGGCAGCAACTCGCTAAATTCATGCACCCCAAACTGTAACACAGAGGAGTTGAAAGGAGATAGCCTACTCATCTTGATACTTCAGCCACATGTACTGTAACATGGAGCAGCTGCAGCTCATGGCATGGTAAATCGACATGTGTGAGTCAGTTTTTAACTTTCTTGAGACAGACATCTGGTGTACATAAATGGACTACAGTAACAGCGTATTTCGAAGAGGTCGATTTATCAGTGTACAGGACAAAACTGCAGAGTGTAGAAGAATTCACACCAGTGATTTGCGATAGAACAATCATATAAATAGTCTTACCAAACGAAATGAGAAAGAACTATAGATCATAGAAGACAGTTCTGAAGAGAAATATGGCACTCTTGTCCTTAGAGATGAACCGGTTACCACACTGGGTAAATATGTAGATCAGAACAGTGGTTAACTCACACTCGAAGAAATCTAAAACTGACTGCTATTGTCCATTAAACGGATGTACTCATACCTCTAATCATTCCTATATAGTGCAAGGCCTTAGACACTGTATCCTAGATAAGCTCCGAGAAGCAATTGCTGGGTACACCTTCTACTAGATAGGTTACTCTATAAAAAGTTCTTAGGGTGAAAGTATCTGCTTCGCAGTTGCCGACCACATCATTTCTTTGATGAAAGACGAACCGCACGTCATTAGCTTTCGAATCATGTCCATATGCTTGCGACTGCGCCAAGGTAAGCCTGCTACATTTTTTAGTGTTTATCGTTCAGCTGTGTGTCAAATCGAGGATACAAAGCACCAGTTGTTTGATCAGCTGTCCTCCACAATTCGCATGACACCAGTGAGTGACTGACGTTTCATTCAGAGTGATCTCAACACGTGACTGGGGGGCGACTCAACAGTCTGGTTGGGAGTCTTCGGATCCTATGGCAGTTGTACAATCAATAAAGAATGGCAATCGTCTGCTCCGCTTGTGAACTTCTAAAGAGTTGGTTGTCACAGATACTTGATTCCAACTGGATGCGAGCGATATTACTACTTGAACTCACCTACTGAGCGATCATCACCATTCGTCTGACTACATGATCGTATGACTTTCGCAAAGTGTGTTTCAGACGAGTGATGCACGGGGAAGATGTAGCAAATGTCATAGACTGGTCAAGACAAAGTTGTCTATTCATGTTTACAAGTCTCTTTACTGTAAATCATTCGGGCCACCGCAAAAACCAAACTTTAAACATTTGGAGAACCCAAAGATGTAGACGGTATTTCAGCGTGCAGTTGCCATTAGTGTCAAATATGTTTCCGTGTTCACTACCACTGACGGTATGTGTCAGTACCACAAGGAACAGATCATCGAGACAAACGGTATAATGCGCAAGAACCGCTCGGAAAATGTTGACGATAACAATGCGATTATCTCAAGTCTGATAAGAGACAGAAACGCAGTGTTTACTGTTCCCACAATGAACTTATGCGATGAAGAAAAAAGAGTCACGTTCCAGGGTGGTCGTCATCAACTCGCTGAACTAGCTCGCGAGATCAAGGACGACTGGCAGAAAAATCAAGATGAGTTGATGCAGAGCAACGCTAACCGCTGATAACAGGGGACGTTCTGAAATTAGCTTTACAGGATTTTCGGCCCATCCGTCCAGTCTATTAAAGCGATGACTAACAGGGACTCTAGCTTTTCTTTCACTCAACTGAAGGACGTCATGAAAGCACAACACAGGAACTTTAGTGGCCTACTAAACCGGCCAGTTAACATTGACTAAATGGCCGTGAGTATCCCGTCACAAGATATCAAGGTTTCACTTGCCCGCACCCCAGATTTAGCAGAAATACAGAGGGCCACGGAGCGAAAAGGTTGCAGGTGAAAACAGATCGTCAGACGAACTTTTGAAGAATGGCAATTCAATTTTAGAAGGTGACTGCTCTACTTGGTTCACTCCATCTGAGAGCAGGAAGCATTCCTTCAAGAATTCAGGGATGCCTTGATCCTAACTTTGTTCAAAGTTGCTCTTCAGAACTCTGAAGAAGGTGTTCAGGCCGAATATCACACGGATGGCCGTTTGCTGAATATTTCACGTCTTGGCTACCCTAGCTGGCTACGTAATTCGCGTGCTTTTGTTCGCAGATTACAGTACCTTAATTGCACACAGCGAACAAGAACTTCAACTACGGTCCACCGCGACATCTGAGTTTAGTTTGGTTATCAATACAGATACGACACACTTTTTTCAGCCCCGTTCAGGCGGAAGTTACGTGTCTACACCTGGAATTCGTATCAATGGAGAAAATGTGGATAGCTGTGCAGACTTCTGCTCGTGGACCGCGAATTGAGGGTCTGTGTGGCAAAGGACGGTACTTCTCTCGGGTGACTTGAAAGACGTATCTGGAAAACCGCGGCCTGAAGATGAAGGTTGAGCAGTTTATCTACCGGCCAATGACGTTGTCTACGCTGATGTATGGCAGTGCAATTTGGACGTTGTGTCAATGGAATGAGCGGTATCTGAGCCGCTTCCAACTGCAATATCTGAGATGCATCTTGAGTATTCGTGGATCTCACATGGTTTCGAATACTGAGGTACTTTGTCGAGCGGACACGGATGAGGTTGAAGCCATGTCAATTCCCAAACAGCTTCCTTGGCTGGGACACGTCCGTAGGGTGGGCGACGGACTGTGAGATAGCTGCTGTACAAGTAACCGGAAACAGGTAAACGAAATCGTGGTGGACAGAAGCTATAATATCAAGATGTTATCCAAGTAGATCTTTTGGGTTTGGATATACTTCTTAGATCGTGTAAGAACTTCACCTTAAATAGGACGGTCTAAAGGAATATGATCCAGAGGTGTGTCGAACCCTGGTCGACATGCGCTCGTAAAAATTTCTTTTTGAATGAAATGTATATATCCTTCATATATGGGGTTGACATAATTCGTCAACAACAGACAAAGTCCCGCAGTAAGAGAATCATATGATACACTGAGATGAGCTACTCAGTGTATGATGCACGTTTGTGTCAGCCAGAATCTCGTAAGAATTTATCTGTGGTTGTGTCATACGTGTGTTAGATATCTTTCAGATATAAATCGAATGCCTTGACAGAAATGTGAATAGATGGTAAATGCGTACTTGGTATATCGTAGTTTGATACAGAGGTTCGAGTCTAGAGGTTCAAAATATTCGAGTCCAGTCGAACTGTCATATTCGGTATCAATCGGGCATCCACTGACTAGAAAGGTAATCATTTAAAACATGATGTAGCACCACTCTTGTGGAGTACAGCAACTACGAAGAACAGAATAGAATTATGAGACTGTCTTGATGAAATGCGAATCTGAAAATTCTTCAGACGCTCAGCAAACGACCTTATATGGAACACCGCACCAGTGGCTGTTAACCCTATAAGTAAAGAATTGTTGTCTGAGACAGATCCGAGGAAGGAGGATGTAAAACTTCTCATGTCCTCGTTGACCGTTGTGAGTCACTGTGATGAAGAGCCTCTCTACGAGACCTACAATTAAGTCACTGTGGAGTCATCAAAATTCAAGTGGATATAGATCAAGAATTCCAAGTCGACACTCGTACGTGATATATCTCAATCCTATGACTAGTTTGGCAGTCGCGCAATGAATATGTTTGATAATGAGTACATTTTTACTCAAGCTGATATACACGACTTCATAAACGTGTTTAGTCATCCTAAGAGTAGCAAAACTTTTTTTTACAGCCATTTAATGACAGACTGATGATGGGCTAGATAACAACTAGATGCCCACATTTTCCTTCGGATCGAGTTTCATGATGTCAGCTATACTGAGCTCACTATGAAATGTGAAGGCATTTTCAGAGTTTCCACTGAACGGCATGTATGCACACTCACTGTCATTCAGAGGGAGATTCCAACCCTCCGAGCAGCGCATAATCGAATTGAGTTCAGCTTGTAATACGTTGAGATCATTGACACTCCAGACGTTTGGATCAACAGCACAGAGAGCAGTGTTGTTGGAAATGTTGTCCAGAAGATCGCTGATACCAATGGGCAGAAAGAGAACCAAGTACTGGTCTTTGAGTAATCCCCGAAGAAATCTGAGAGGAAGATGAATGGTCTGACCGGGTTTTAAACTTAAAAGTTCCACCATCAAAAAGGTAATCTATCAAGGAATCTCCCTTTGGATAGTACGAGCTTCTTGTGTTTGAGAGGATCATATGGGACACAGTTTAAAACCTTGGCGAAGTCGAAGAAGATAAGATCTGCAATGAAACTAATGTCTTTAGCTTCTATCAAACACGTTGTGGCACATGACTTGTTAAGAAGAAAGCCATGCCGAGTAGAAGAAAAAGGGTCCTTCCCTAACCTGGACGATGTGATAATCACACCAACAGAGTCACTCATGCCATACAACTTGAGATCTGGTGAACCAGAGTCCCATGACCTTCTAGACTGCGGATTGGAAGAAGGCTATCATCTTTTTCTTAAAAACGTGCTAGTTTTAGAACACTGTCACTCACCCATTACCTTGCGATATGGGCTTCAGAGTGAAGAGCTTTGTATGAGCACCCTAATTGTTGTCCTGTATAGGTCGGGGTTTTCTGGCAATAGCTCTTCCGTAAACATTCACATGGATTGTTAAAGGGTGGTACGCTTTAGCAAACACTCCAATATCTTGCACGGTGTACTGGTGTTGTGAGCCAAGAACGTGGATGGTACAAGGATTGTTTATCCGGAAAATCAACACAGAGGGTGTATGCTTCAACATCATTGCAAACAAAAACACTCATTTACACGTAACACCGATCCAGGAATTTCATGATCGCCACGGTTGCCAATGCCAGGTTCGTGTATGGAAAACAGCATTTCTTGCCGGAACGCACTCCAATTTCCCTTCCTGTATTTCTTTCCGATTACTTCAATGCCTAACTGCTGACGAGTAGTGTGACCGTTCATTTTCACTACACTAGTAGGGTTGGCTGGTCGATAGCTAACAGGAGAGGGCCGATCATCAGCCATGAAGATAGGTATAACCTTGCTTTCTTACATGCGCTAATGTGAATGAGTCCGGAATGTTTGTTTAAACAGCTTATGGGGGTTTCTGCCCGACTAGCAACCGTTTCTGAAAACCCTGGGATGGATGTCTGGATCTGTTGTACTGTGCGAATTAATTTTGAATAAGAGGTCATCAAATTCTAGCATAGAGAAGTTAGTTATTAGGAGAGGTCGCCAAAAGTTTCGTGGAGGTATGATCCGGTATCAGTTCTGGCTGTCACATTGTAGACAACGGAAGTAGTGCTCTTTGGCAACAATTAGTGAGTTAGAAGAAGTCTCACTGCCTGACCTTCACAAAGAAATATCCGAGAACTTGTTTATCTCAGTCGATGCATATGCGTGAGAAGAGTTGGCTCAGGCGAGTTCCCAGTGGGTTCTTTTCTTGTATCAGCTTACGTGTTCAATGATTTCTAGCTTGCGTCTACTTCGAACAGTGTGCGAAGCGTTCAAGTCCTCTAAATTGCCTTTAAGCTTATGCTTCGAGTATAATTCGGGATGGTCATAGAGGAAACGACATATTCTGTAAGATATGAGTGAAGGGCGTAGCAAACGGGACGCTGCAGTACTTTGGGGGAAAAGACGGTTCTGGGAGCACAGAAAGGTGCACCGCGCATTGAAATTACGAAGAGGGACCGATTAGAAAGTCTGTGAGAATGCAACAGCTACAATCAATTGTTGGTGATGTTCAGTTTATATAGAAACCAAAACCCCCTACTATTCATCATTATATTACTGTCTTGATATCTGATGTAAATGAACATAGTTTGCTAGATAGTTTAGTCCGCGCGTACAAAAGATAATTCGTCCTTGTTTAGGATATTTACATGGACGGTTTGTTCGCAATGTTAGTTAATTGATTATGATCATTTGCCAACGAGTGTAAGCAACTGTTGTAAACCTCGATACACAATAATTTGGCAATCATATAGCATGTTAAGTCGAACATCTTAGTGTATTGGGGTTTTGTGTGCACAAATTTTTAACTATCACTCCATAAGCGGGATCAACTGCGTTTGGAACCATTAAGTAAATAGCCAGGCAGAGGTTCCTGTTATGATAGGACTATCCTAATTAGAAACTAGGATATAAGGGTCACGAAATAATACCACACTTTAGTATTGAGCATTTCACGAATGTATCATCACAGACATGGACAGTTGAGGTGTTCATAAGAGGCAACGGTTTCCAGTTATTCGTAATAACTGAAGAAGCTGTATGGTTTAGAGTACAAATGCTTTGGATGTCAGATTGCTCACTGAGCTGGTTGTTCGGTCTGCGGAACGTCCGTAACAATCATGTTACTGTAAATTTAACATCAACGAGTTGGTGAGAAGCATCCAGTGTTTCAACTGCTATGTTCAAATTCTTATATACGTTACTGTTGTGCAGTAGAATAAATTGAACGTCTGTTAAGAAGAATTAAAGAGTATCACGTAGACTGAATTGGAACGGGTTATGGACAACCAACCACAAGCACTAGTGACGTACACGTCGCGGATGTCGGCCATCGCGAAAGTTTATCAATTTATCTTCAGTTCTGTCATCAATCACTGAAACGCACTACGCCAGCACCATTTTTTCGAACGTTGAATCAATCGTGGTCATATTGTTTAGCCTTAATCTGTGCTTTCACAAGAAGTATGTTCAATCTTTGCAACGACCGTAGCTATAACAGTTCTACACACGTGCACATTGGACTCTGATCGTGTTACGCATCATTCCGTTATATGCAATCCAATCGGAGCCAGTCGATTCTGATGTTCGCTCATGATGTCAGCTTTTTAGACTGTGTTGGTGATACGAATTAATGAAAGCTGTGTGGCTTATGAAAGAGATACGGGAAACAGTGATTCATCTTGTGTTAAAGTGGGAACATTCCTACAGAGAAGTATTTTCATTGTCTAGAGAGTAGGAAAAGCAAGCTCAATAAAGCACGAATAACGGACAGGCAGCGTGACAAGCAGACCACACAGCGGTGAACTGACGAGTAATGAAGAAAACAGCATGGTTCCTAGAAGTTACCCCCATGAAAACATGGCATAAGTGCAGAAGGACACCAATTACCTGATACCGCGGAAAACAAATTTATTCATTCGGTGGTGTTCAAGTATGCCGTAGTCATGTGATTACTAGTCCTTGAAATGCACAGTTTAACAGAAAGTGAATCTACAAGCAAACCGAGATTACGGACATGGAAAAGTTTATCGACGGCACCATCAGACGAGCAGTTAAGTACACGGAGTTGTGTCAGTTAATAACCCTTTGCTGGCATGAGAATAATGTTAGGAAACAGTGGTTTAATACTTATCCTCTCTCAAAGTTCAGCATTGAGCTGCGTAGATTCCAAGAATCATCTCGAGATAATGAACGAAGATTTTTCAGATTGTTACGAAGTAATTCGTAGTACATGGAGAACTTATTGAAACATAATGATAGGAATAGTTTTGCGCGAAATGTCAGTAAGTACCGGTTGTCGAACTTAATCTTACAGTCAAATCAGGCGTCAACCTTGATTCACCTATAAACCTACCTACATCACTAATGACGACGCAGTCCAGTTACCTAATTTCTTCAATTTTGCGTTCGATTAGCATCTAAAGGCCGGATGTAGTTAAGTTTGTAATCTTGGAAGTGTTTTAGAAACATTCATTTACCAACTGTCATCCGAGAACGACACACTCATCGGCTCAATATTCCAGCGAAGTAAGAGTTACTTTCGGGGTACCATCTTTCACGTTAGCGTTATTTTTAAATTATCGCTAAATCACTATCAGAAAAATTATCACATAGGTTTAAGTAATTCAACATCATTCCATGCAGTCTAGTAAGATTTTTTCTATTTAAATTACTGTAAGCAACATTCACTTAGATAACATTCCGATTGCTAGAAATCAGAATGGTGCTGAGTCACTTCAACAACTATTTTAGTTCCAAGGTCGATGGGATGTTTTGTCGATTATCGGTTTTCTGGTTCGATGGTACTGCGTTCACATTCGTTGTCTGAGCTCATCAGCCGACTTCGTTGGAGTCTGTTTAATCACAACTTATTAAGTGAATCTTGGTTTCAGAAGCGCCCACTTTCCAACCAGTTTTGTACGATTTGAAAATTCTTGTGTGAGAACAGCAAACCGGATAGACTAGAATCACGATATTGGTCAGTAGGTTCAACAATGACTTTTTATATGTTGCAGATACCTTGTGGCCCAGGGTTTGTTATTTGCAACAATGTACATGACGACGTGGCTAAATCCCACCGTCAGTGGTTACTCACGGGCACACGGCATGCCCAGTAGACGGAAATGAACTGACAGGTAATCAACGCGTCTGAGGTGGGTAAATCAAGACGGAAAACGCGTCATAAACTTTCCCAAATCACTGAGAAGTATTGAATATCGCGTTACTAATAGTACTGTACAACTCAAAAAGAGTCGCTAATGACAGTTGTTTGAAGGAACTCTTCCCGCTAGAACATTCTGTACCCCGGGGAAAATCCTGTTTTCCCAGGGTCGGTCCAAACAGCGGAAAGGTGAATTAGTGGGTCAGAGTGTGTGACGAATACTTATGTCGAGTTTAAGTCCGAATTGGCAAACTCAGGAAACAGGGCTTGATGTGGGCTGTATGACATTGTGTTCGACCTCATCAACAGTGTAACCTATGAATGTTAGGTTGAGTTGCACGTACGAAGCGATAACGCCAGCAGGTGGTGAACAAGCACGCCTCTGATTATATGGGGTGGAAAGCAAGGGTAAAGTTATCCACCTTCAGAATGCCATTTGGTTTACCACAAGAGATGATTCCATGGTTCCCAGAAACTCAATAAACTGAGTCACAACTGTGTTAAAAACTCATTCACCGTACTTGACTAGCAACTTAGATAGTTAGTTTACAAGTAGAAAATGTGGCACTACATACCTATCGGACAAAAACGTTATGGCACCAAATGGAGCACGCGTACAACACTGGTCACGATATTCAGATCCTAGTTCGACTGAATGTGTCTGGAAGCAGTTAGGTCACACGGTAGGTCGACACAGAATGGCTATCCTGGCCGACGGATGTACTCTCGTTAATAAATCGAACGAGATGCCTGTTTTTCAAAACGGACATCGTGAACAGCACGAGGACAATCGACTATCACAGCAAACAACATAACCATTCTGTTGATTTCGGTAAATTAGGACGAAAATACTTTCCATTGTTGCCTCAAAAGTGAATGGGGCATGGTTTGGTAACAATATTCCTTCAGCTGGATCGCTCAGATACGCGCACGTTTGCATCTGGGTCGCTTATAATGATTCATTTGCGTGGGACCAGAAAGAAGATTACTGAAATGTGTGCACTGTCGTCGTTTTGTCGAACTGTCAAGAGTAGTGTTGCGGCCGAGACATCACGATTGCAAACGGCCGATGTGTTATCCCCTCACGACCGATTTGCACGTTATCTCCCCACCAGCCGCTGTCATTGCAGTTACACTGGATCAATGGGTGTCTGAGTAGCATATTGATCACCAATGAGAATTCATATTTGGATCCGCAATGAGTCATACGAAGCAGTGTACGCCTCCATTTCTCCTGCCTTAATTCGACACGTTTGGCCGGGTTATAAGACTAAGGTTATTTCGATGAGCAAACATTTATGCTAAGTGATCTACCTGAGTTACTGGATTCATACACATTCCTGCAACTCCGCGATTGTGGTTTAGATTGTCCGGCATGTGCGGTGTTAGGGAGACCTAGTCTAGATTGACATAACTGTTTGCCATTTCGCATTTCGTTTCATGCCTCCAATTCCCCATATTCAGCTCTAGGGCTATTTGTGTGACAGCGTTTTCCGGTTTCATCATCGAAATGATGCAAGATGGGAACCATTTTGAAGATTTCGCAGACAACTCAGAAATGTATTCAGCGGACCACCGCGAATAGACTGGAAATCATTTAAAACAAAGTGGCAAGTCGCATGGTAAAATTAGTGATTACCATATACAGTAAGTAATGTTTCGCATAAGAACACTATTATTACATTTTGTGTAAACTCATTAAGCAAGGCCACATCGGTGTGTTGAATCGGTTCCTAAAGCGGACAGTACGAGAATCTCAACATTGGCAGGAGACACACTGCACTGTTATCTTTCCAACGTTAGGTTTAAATACTTCTTTGTGTGCGTACGTACATATGTTTGCATAATGGAGACGTTTCAAAACTTACACTCAGGATACATTATGTGATGACCTCTGACGAACGAGTGCTCAACTATCGCGACTGTAATTTCACCAGAGTGATTGACGTCACTCGAAGTATTTACCAATAAGAGCAGGAAACAACGAGCCCCCGTGGTGACTCTTACGATCGACAACGAAACCTATGAGTTGTATGCTTGAAGAGTCACAATCAACCTTGTGCTGATTTAGTAGTCACCACAAAGCACAGATATTATTCCCATCCCTCGTTTATTCCATGTTCTGAGTCTTTCTACCGCACATTTATGAACTGTGTACTCGCTTCTATGGACTCACCCGAGATAATCGTGAGACTACTATTCGAACAGACAGACATCATTAGAGGACTGCAGCAAAGTGACCCAATCTCATTTCAAATCAAATACATAAACAAGTGTCAATATAAAAGACAGGTATTAAGTTGTATAAAAACTAACAAGTAATCGCACAATGCTGGTAAACAAATCTGTTCGATCAGCGGGCAGTCTGTACGGTCACAATTAATTGGTTTTTACAGATGGTCAGATCAATGTCTACTTAGAAACGTCCGACGCGATCTTCGAGACTAAATGCTTTTTCGACCACTTACATGTTTTAATTGCTAGAATGGTTTACATGTTTTGAAAAACCGAAAACAGTCTCATCATTTCACAATAAGCCCATAACTGGAACGTACTCAATGCATGAATCCAGCCGATGGACATTTAGTTACAAGTTGGACACCACTCATATTTGGTCATAGTGTAGTGGATTACCAAACCGGAGATGCGAGTATTCCGACTCTCGGCAGAATACCTCAACGCGGTGGCGAGACACGTCCAAAAGCCCACAGCGATCGGATCGCGGACAACACGGGTGACCGGATCGACCGTCGCTCAACGAGACTGGATCAACGGACGAGACATGGCAGGTAAAGTGGGATCGATGACCAGATCGGAGACGAGATTATTCCAACACATGGTGGAATATCTCGACATGGTAGAAACCCTTAGCGGATAGCATACGGACAATAAGACGAACCATCGCTCAACGACATCGGACCAACGAACAAGGAATGGCAAGCAGAAGACCCCTCGATAGAAGGCGCCGGTCACACACACAAAAGGGGCAGCAGTGCACACAACGTGTGGGCGGAAACCGATGGATGTGTTGTAGATCGGGACTCCGAATCACATGGCACGGCAACCAGCGAGTTGAACAATAAAGATTGTGCATTATTAGACGTCTTTTCACTACAATAGTATTCACATTCAGACGGACTTTGCTGTCAGTCTTTTGTTTTGAATAAGAAGGTCCGCCTCGAGTTTCGCTCTTGTCAAGTCTTATCAGAGGTGTATGTCCTCGACATGGCCAGATCTGAACTCCGATCTACGTTCTCATGAGACAACAATGTTAACGACTGCGTCATGGATCACACAGCAGGTACGATAAAAGTAACCCGTCTACACACTCAACCACATTCATTCGCAAGCAATGCTTAGCTTGCCCGGACGTCTCGAGATGTGACAAAACTGCCCTGTTAAATCTGATCGATAACCCCGCGATCAAGTGGAAATGTCATACTTAACTTAACCCGTTGAATGCTAGTTTTGAGCACCGATGAATAGTTTAGACCTTGATTATTATAAACACAACACTCATTTGAGTGTTCCGGTAGTTATACACCCCCACTTAAACACACATTACGTCGTTTGCCCGAACGTTTGAGCATCCAAATCCTGTGCTCGTTTGCCTCGCAAGATTCTTACGCACAAAACTGGTATAAGTCTAGTAGATTTACACTCGCGTGAACGCAAACCGCTTCGTCTCAGTCGAAGTGCTTGAACAGACTTCTACCAGTCATGTAACCATAGGCAAATTCGTCTTAGCCGACATGCTACCTTTAAGTCAATCCGAGTAGCATCACAAATTCCGTATAAAGGCTGTTCATAAGACGTGGGTCGGAAAGCTATGTCAGTGGTGTAAACCAACTCAACAAGTTTTTATATGCGCTCCTTGATGACGTTGGTCATTTGTAATTATAATCCGGCAGATTAATACAGAACTAACAGGACTTTATGAAAGCTGGGAAATTCTAGGGAAATAAACCCAATGAAAAATTGTCCACACAGGGCACTGAGGAGCGAAAATAACACAGGGCCATACACTAAACAGATGATTTACTGACTGGAAAGTGAAACTGTATCTTCTAAAGAAACAATGCATGGCGACTTACGAAGGTTTCGATATGTCCAGGCGATGTATTGTGAATAGCCATACCATATCTTCTCCAGTGTCTTATGTCTTGAGACTATTCTTTCGTGACTCTAGCTCAGAGGGTTTCTCTGATATTGCTGTGCATCCCCAGTGTGGTTTAAGACAAGTCGATCACACTGGTACAACAGAGGCAGAGGACGGATACGTCGCAATGGAGTGTGAACAACATCCCCCCGACTAAGTTGAATCTGCAAGCGTTAGCAGATCAAAGTAGTCGGAACAAACATGAACGTTAGAACCGGTAGATGTGGTCTGAACAGACCATACACTTAATTTCCCGAACATACCCATGCTTCAGGGGTGTACGGCGAACGGTCGCCTACCCGACACAATTAGAACACCTGCCAATGTCGAGAATTCAGTACGGAAGTTCCATTTCCAGTCTCTGTTCCACAGCGCTAAGGAGATCCGTTGTGCTTGGATCAATTTGCAAAGGGGCCCGTTGAGATAACTCAGACTGACATCAACATATGGAAGTGATATCGAGGCGGACGAAATTGTTGTCGGGAGGATTAGGTATGGCACCTGATATGTAGGTTTCCGTCGCTGGTTAAATCCCGAACACAGTCGGCAGTACCACTCATCAGGCTGAGGACTTCGTAAGCATCCCATCGACTGGCTGGAAGTGCTATTCAACGAGGCATGACAGTCACAGATTTGCCGGCAGCGATCTTATTGCTGGCACCTCAAGCTCTGACGCCACAATTCTATTTCATCGTAACATATTGCAGACTTTATTTGATTGGGTGGTAATCTGACTAACAGCTAGTTACTAGGTCGCAAGCCTCCAGCCAGCGTCTCAGAAAACGTACACGGGTGGGTTACACACGAAAACGAAGTTGCTGGGAAACATGGAAATCGTGTCTTTCAAGTCCACGTACGGTAGTGAGACGCAGACTACATCAAAGTGTCTGATACATCGGCAATTTTTACACGTAATGGGTGTGACGATTCCGAGATACTCCCGTTAGAAACAGTTGGGAAGATAGAGGTATTTCGCCAAATTGGAAGTGAGGTTACGCTAAGTCAGTTCAACCGCTCGAGGTACGTAAGCTGAGTGAAATCTCCATAGATCTCGAAAGTATTGGCTTACGAGGATCAGAAGGTGGGTAAGTCTAACACAGGCTGACACAAATTGTGCAGTCGGAGTGTGATTCTGGTACGTTTTGTACGTCAATATCAAGATATCAATTCGAGAGAACACAGGATCCAGGCCCCACTCGAACTCCTCAGATCGACTAGGACTGATGCTCGACAATTTCAAGAGTGGTGGATTAGATATCACGCTTATAAGTGAGTAATGCGTAAGGGGACAATACAGGGTAGCTGGTACTACCGTTGCAAAGCCCAATCTTCAAGAATTTCTTTTTTACCACTGCATTTACTCTAGGCTCCAACATTTACAGTAGGTTTGTTTGGAGCGTTCTCTTGTAATTCTCATTCCTTTAAGGCATTCAATGCAGCCAAGTTTAAATTACACACCGACTACCCGTGTTTCATGATGGCAACAGTTGCTTTCATTAACAACTCAGAACTCATCTTAGGAAAACCCAACGTAAAATTTTTGTTCGAGAATACGCCTTGTTTTTAAAATCCCAAAGAAAAAGTTTAAAATGTGAATTATTCCGGTCCCCCCTGCTGTCAATGAGATTGGGCTGACGGCTAAAGTTGATGTGACTGCTCAACAGTACAAATGTATCCGAGTAAAACAAAAATTGCTGCCAACCTAAGAACAACGAAGTCTCTGAGTGAGCTGGAAAATTGTAATATTATCATGCGGTAACTAGTAATAAAACTGCCAACAGTAAAACTCTATTCGGCAGTCAGGCTTCATTGCCATTCACCACTGGCTTCGGTGTTCTACAGAGCATAATCCTTTCCTCTTTCTTACACTCACTCTACACCGCATTCATCTCAAGTACCCCGACAGATTCTCTTTTCTTGCACTGCCGGACAGTTTATCTGCGCGAACAATTTGGTCAGTCTCACAGATTGCCCCTTAATACATCCAAACGTGACACTGTTTTTGTCCATGAAAAGGAATCAACATGGGCGACTTCCTAGTGCATGTTTCCCCTTCAGTATAAATAATGAACCTTTACCTCGATGGCTTTCTGTTAAACATCTAGGGATTACTTTGAGTACCAACATGACATGGCCATTTTATGTTAATAGTGTTTTCACCAAAGTCGGCAGGCTTTCGGCTCACGTTCCACGCTCAACTTTTCGCACTATTTCCCACTACTCGGTCAGCCATTTCATTAAGGCTTGTATGCTTTCGCACTGGATGTATTGTTCACCTGTTGTCTTCCGTTTGTTATGAAAGGAATGAACTTTTGTCAGACCCCTAAAACATGCGTTCCGTTGCAGTGGCATTCGACGTAAACAATTCGTTGACTTTATTATTTTTCGTTAATGTAAAGTGCGTGAGCAATTTTCGGCGAGAATCTCATCGAGCACAACGTATTCCGTATTTACATCTCCCCAAGTGTTTCTACATCTACTAGATCCTTGTTATCCCTTATTTAGTTCGAGCTCTACACAGACAGAATCTACTCATTCTTAAATTTATCTCAAAACCAAATCAAGATATTTTTCACAACTGATAGTGACTGTGACCGATTTTCCCTAACCTGTTCTTGAGTTTCACGGCTGCACTAATAATCTTGTGAGCTAGCCACATTTGTTTAAACGTCCTCTATTTGTTGAAGATGTGCGTATGTAAAAAGGCAGAAAGTTCACCTCTCAGGGTGCATAAAGCATTTTATCGACTTCACTTTGACTTGATAAACATCGTGTTTGTAAACCAGAGCTTAACAGACAGCAACCAGCTCGTAGAGAAAAGTTTGCAACCAACGGGATCCTGTACAAGGCTTCGAGTGACGTCATCAACGACAGAATAAAACAGAAACAGAATCACACACTTATAGTATTGACAATATTATCTTGTTTGGAGACAATACCGAGGAAGTTCAAGATGCCGTAGACCACCTGAAAATTGAGACACAGTACTGAACTATAGTTGCGAAACCTGGTCGTTCCGTTTCGATGAGGTTTCTAACCCACTCATTTCTGGCAATGGTTACCTGTGGAGCGGCGTGTGTAATCGAAGCAACACATGGATAACCATAACATATCCTGAAGTGTATTTGTAACGAGAATCTAATCTTCACGTGAAGTAGTTTCATTCTGTCGGTTAAGGTGGCTTGTACATATCTATTTAGTACCTACTATATCAGTCCTTGGTCGCACATGCAGAGTCCAGTTGGAAAAAAAACTATGGTGGGCAACACATAACCTAATGTACGGATATGAAATTAATATCAAGGTTGGCTTCTCCTGGCTTGCTGAGGTCGAAAAGATGCTATGTCGTTGGCTGGAGACAACGAAACACATGGTCTCGAGCCGTGGTCAGTTGCGCGAAAACTGCTACGCCGGCCGTGGTAGCTGCCTTCAATAACCATTATCCGAAGTCACTTCAAACAAACAAACTTGACGTTCACCCTGTTCCCATACATACGCAATAATCACATGAAGAAAAGCTTCGTTGATAGGTGGAATTGCAACAGAAATCCCAAGATTTGTCAAAGAAAACCATATACCCATTCTCGAATTGGTCAATAATTGGTAGAATTTGTTGAAATCAACTTTAATTGATTTGTATGTGCATGCCAGACCACTTTGCACACCGTTACATGAATGTGTTAAATCCCGAGTTGCCTACATTTGACGGTTACACTCACTTATTACTAGACCCGTCCGTTCGACCCGTGGCATTACAGGCTAGAAAAGCATCGACTGTTTTGTATGAGAAAAATTGTTTGAAAAGGTGAAGCGTTCGCTGTAATTGTGCATTATCGCGCTGCCAACGCTCGATGACATACTGGTGGAAGTGTCGAAAGCAAGATACTTCGCTAAAACGGGCCTGCACGTATCACATCGACATAATATTTTGGACGATCAATAGAGTTATTTTGTAATGTCCGGTACACCTGTTGGATGCTGATCGATTGGGCTGAACGTATCGAGTGACGTTTTCAAGGCGGGTATTACAAAAGCTTGACGGTGTACAGTATGTGACCTGTGGAGCGGAAGATGAGTCAATCTAGGGTACGACACAAGAAGAGCATGAATAAAACCTTCAGTCTTTTTGGTGCTGTACACAGAAAAAAATCAACCTGAAACCGGAAGGGGACGAGGTTCATGAAAATGGAGTTGAGTTTCATGGGCATGCGCTATTAGCAGATGAACTAGAACTTAAACCATAGAAAGTCGCAGCGATCACAAGAATATCTGTGCTGAATGACGTGAAGGTGGTGGTTGACTACTTGGTGCACGTTTTACCCCAGTTGGCAAATCCAACAGTGCCGATTAGAAATAATTTGTAAAGTCGGAACGTGGCTTTCAGATGGACAGAAAGGCACTGGAGAAAGTCAAAGACCTGATCATCGACGCGCTCACACTTACATACTCTGACTCATCTTGTTAGCCCGAAGCAGAACACGACAGCGGCTAGTATGATTTGGGTGAAGTACTGATATAGTATAGAAGGTCGCTTGATTGAAGAAGTCGGACATTAATAGATGCGGAACGGCTGTGTGCGCAAATCGAGAGAAAATGGTAGCTGTAGTCTACACAATAGAACGCTTCAACGATTGTAGGAAAATCACGGTATTTGCGGACAACAAGCTTTTGGGATCCACTGTGCTTAAGCCGCTAAATGCAATCTCAAAATATCCGCATGGAATGCTCACCCAGCTTAAGCAGTATGATGTAGAGACGGCTTACCAATTCAGAGGAAAAATGCAGTTTGCTGACACTCTGTGAGAAGTTATCTTCAGGGAACCGATGGAGCTCAGTAGATTTTGACGTCGTCAATTTTGCACAGCATGTCGCCATCACAGAGAACGTCCTCGATAGACAAAAGTCATAACGAAAGACATCGGTTGTACCTCGCCTCAGAATGTGATCTCAAAAGGACGACCTGAGGAACGAGAATCGCTGTCAATGGAATCAATACCTCATTTCAGTTTTGGACGCGAACTACTTGTTCGGAATAGACTGGTTTCCAAAACAAGACACTGACATCAGAAACAATGCAATGATCTATGACGGAAAACATCTATCACATTCATTTAGGCGTGAAGAGTTGTGTCGGATAAGTCCGAGAATTGATGCTTCTAGCCAGTGTGTCGAAGCAAAGCTGGAATTAAGTATACAACTGCCCAACATGATGGATTTCAGACGCACATCAAACGAAAAAACCAATAATGATACTCGATGTACTAAAAATACCGCGGCAGAAAGTGGCGGTAGGTACACTTACGTATAATGAGAAAACCACATGATGACGGTGGACTATTTCAGTGATTTTTGTGAGGTCGATTTACTGAAAACAATGGGTGAGTAGGCTGTCGTGGATAAACTACGAGGCCACTTCGCTCATCATGGAATAAGGGAGAAGCTGGTGGTTAACAATAGATTGCACGTTATCCCTGCGAAATTCCAAGATTTCAGTCGGAAGTTGGAATTCATGCATCGTCACACTAGTTCTCGCAATATCCAATCAAGTGAAAGGACAGAGAAATCAGCAACAGTAAAGGGATTATCATCAAAGCATAGGGACGTTCACGAGGATCGTTAAACTATTGGAAAAATTAAACATAGTATCGCAAGGGATTTGAACCAGACCCCGACCTATACTGCTACCTTGACGAGGTGGTCGGGTTTGTGTACTGTTTTGATCCGGCGGGCTATGCTGACTAGGACTCCGGTCCTTCCAGGTGCAACCTTGTCAGACAGGCCAGAGGGAGCAGTCAGACGAAAAACAGTTACACTCATAGGATTGTATGTCGCACTACTGACCGCGTAGGAGTGCTCATGTAGTAAGGCACGATCTTATGGGTATGCAGCAGAACTATTTTCATAGTTGCGGCACTGCTGTCTTCCTTATCAGGAATAAGGGGGTTAGAAAAGTTACTCTCAAACAAAGAGCACTCTGATCGCCCAACGATTGACGATGACGTAGTATCTAATACGGTCGAAAAACATTTGTTTTCTCCCAAAAGCTTGATGTAGCTTCGAG
>LUCH01006718.1:12394-31030 GCA_013368495.1 Paragonimus heterotremus
CGTTTCGGCCTTGAAACACCATACCGGCAAACGACACAATTGCCACAATTTTCTCTCCATTCACGTCGACGAGTTCCCTTGATGATTTGGCAAAATCGGCTGACTCAATCATCCAGCGTCTTTCTAGCACAATGCATCAGGTAGAGTTGCACACAGAAAGCATAACCGCAGATTTAGCAGCAAAAGCGAAGGAACTCTGTCTAGAAATACAAGCTCTTATAGCTTCTCGCTTTCGTTCAGTTTCTACAGGACATAGCCGTTCCAGGTCGCGTTCAAGACTTGGATACTGCTGGTATCACCATAGATTCGGGACCAAGGCACGGAAATGCATCAAGCTGTGCACCTTCTCAACCGTATCGGGAAATGTGAGTGCTAGCAAGTACTGGTGACAACTGTTGTTGGCAGTCCCACGCCTGGTCGCCTATTTTTATACACGACAGAAATTCTAGGTTGCGTTTTCTAGTAGACACCGGCGCTCAGGTCAGTGTCATACCTCCTAGAAAAGAAGACACACCTCGTTCGACGCCCTTCAAGCTCCAGGCTGCTAATGACACCCCAATACGCACTTCTGACACACGCTTCCTTACGTTGGATGGGGCCTACGGTGCGCTTTCCGTTGGGTGTTCATCATTGCGGATGTACCAGATGCCATTTTGGGAATGGACTTTTTTAAGCCATTTGGGTTAGTAGTCGACGCAGGTCATCACAAAATACTGGATCCTCTGACGAGTATAGCCACTATAGGGACCACTTCCCCGACGACTGTCCTCAGCCCGCCGCTTGCCGAACCAAACGGTGTGGATCGATACCGAGCGGTATTGCGTGAATTCCCGGAGCTGTCCCGTCCAATTAACGAGCTACCCGCCGTCGTTACGGACGTGGTACTTCACATCAAAACGGAGGGCGCACCAGTTTTCCAGCGTCCCCCAAGACTGGCACTAGACAAACTGCGCATCGCTCGCGAGGAATTTCAACACACGCCGGATATGGGTATAATCGGCCCCTCCGACAGCCCACGGGCATTTCCTCTGCACATGGTGTCAAAGAAGACATAATACGATTGGCGTCCTTGCGGAGATTTTCGTGGATTTAACAATGCCACCGTTCCAGATAGGTATCCTGTGCCACATATCCACGATCCAACTACCAGCCTTGCGGGTAAAACAATCTACAGCAAGATCGATCTCGTTCGCGCCTACTATCAGATACCGGAGGCACAGGAGGATATACCCAAGGCAACTATTACCTCTCCATTCGGATTGTTCGAACTTGTGCGCATGTCTTTCGGTCTTTGTAACGCTGCACAGACGTTCCAACATCTGATTAACGAAGTCACCCGTGAATTGGACTTCATTTATGCGTACATGGATGACATTCTCGTGGCTAGCTCTTCCTCGGAAGAGCATATCATCCATCTACGGACGCTATTTCAACGCCTAGCTTCATATGGCCTCACCGTCAACGGAGCTAAGTCCGAACTCGGTCAAGCCTAGTTGGACTTTTTAGGCCACAGCATCTCGACAGAACGGATTAAACCGCTCGATTCAAAGGTCGAGGCTATCCGATCGTGTCAGCTTCCCGACACGATTCCCAAGCTCCGCCGCTTCAATGGACTTGTGAATTGCTATCGACGATTTATTCCCAACTGCGTCAAGCTTATGCAACCCCTGACTGATCTACTCCGGGGCAGAAAACGTACTTTATATTTAACCCCCGAAGCCACTACCGCTCTCGCCACCGTAAAGGAGGCACTCGTCTCTGCAGTCACGTTGCATTACCAACAACCGGACGCGCCAATCAGCATCGCCGTGGATGCATCGGACACAGCCATAGGTGCGGTGCTGCAGCAAGCAATTCGCGAGGCAAGGAAACCGATTGCATACTGTTCTCAACGTCTCAGCGATACTGGAATGCGATACAACACCTTCGATCGTGAACCCTTTAGCTATGTACAAGGCTGTGCGTCATTTTCGCCATGCATTCGAAGGCCGTGATTTCATCATTTTCACGGACCACATACCTCCGGTGTACGCCTTGCGGAATTATTCCGGTAAACATTCACCCCGAGGGACTCGTCAGCTGTACTATATAGCCCAGTTTTCTACAGACATTCGCCATGTCTCCGGAGCCGCAAACGTCACCGCAGATACTCTATCAAGAATGCACAGCGTGTCTACAGCCAACGACTTGATCTCGCATCGCAATATAGTGGCACGGTAACAGTCCGATTGCATGTTTATGGATGATATAAAACGCACGAACTTACGTATTGTCACAGTTTCATTGACAACTTCGCTTGGTACCACTTTATGTGACAAGACGCTAGGATACCCCAGACCAATCTTGCCACATCCGCTACGGAGAGCAGTTTTCGAAGCGTTGCATAACCTGTCACATCCAGGGATACGCGCATCACTGAGGCTGATGGCGGATCGAATTGTCTGGCCTAACATGAATCGGGACGTACGGCGTTGGGCCTGTTGCTGCCTTGCATGTCACCTTTCCAAGGTCAACCGACGCACAAATAGCCCGCTGGGATCTTTTTCAACTCCCGACGATCGTTTTGAACATGCTCAACTGGACCTCGTTGGACCACTTCCACCCTCTCGAGGCTAGACCTACCTGCTCACATGCATCGACCGGTTTACTCGCTGGCCAGAAGCCATACCGTTGTCAGACCCACCAACCATATCTGTCGCTCGCGCCTTTGCCGACCATTAGATCGCACGTCACAGTTATCCATTAACCATTACAATTGATCGCGGTACGCAATTCAAATCAGCTTTATTTTCACAACTGACCAAGCCGTTAGGCGTGCATCGAGCATGCACCACAGCCTATCTGTCGGAGAAGAACTCAATTCCCCGAAAATACCGTTTTATTTGCCAGCGCAGTGGCCTAACTCACTACCGACTGTAGTAACCTTCATAGTCGGCACGGTCATGGGCCACGCCACCCATCACGTGAGTTCTCAACCTTTATGTCAACGTCTGGCGTCTCGCACACACGCACGTACTTTTAATTGGGACGTCAAGCTACTGTCTGGATCTTTGTCTGGTCCATTTCTGTCCTTGTTTTCTCATTGGTCACAAACCCTTCAAATGTGGTCTAGTTTGTGACCGTCCTGTCTTCGGATTGAGTGACATAAAGTAGCTCTGTCCGGAGGCCAGTCTTTTCTCTGTGTTTGTTCGTTAGCCTCAAGTGGTTGGGTTGGCCGGGAAGATTTGTATTAATCTTGCATATTTCGTAGCCCGTCGTTCAGAACCGTTGAACGTCGTTTAATTATCTACCGTTCCACTAACCGTCATTCCGTTGTCTGTTTTATGCGCTCGTAGGCCGCATATAAAGTTACAACACTATCACTCACAAGCGAATGGACTCCTGGAGCGTTTCCATCGTCAGCTCAAAGCTTCATTTCGTGCTCACGAGCGGGTGGATTGGGTAGAAGCATTACCCTTAATTCTACTTGGTATTTGCAATTGTGTCAGGAATGACAGTACGACCCCAGCCTTCCAGTTGATTTCTTCCAACAATCAAACAAAGTCACTGTCGACACTCAAGACTGTGCCAATCTATAAGTCAATTACATGGGGTCACCACAAGCGAGTGCTACACGTATCCAACAATCTTCGTCTTATGTTCCTTAAGAACGCAACACTTGTGAATTCGTGTTTCTACGAACAGACTCCGCCAAGAAACCGCTGCAGCAACCGTACAAGAGCCTTTTCGTGTCATTGAACGGTCTGCAGAAACCTATGTGACCGACAGTTTCGGTCAACACCACACGGTCTCGACTGACCGTCTTAAACCAACTTTCGCCGACTCAAATCCCAGTTTGACAATACAAGCTTCATCCTAGCTGCATCCAAATACTTTGATCTACGACCTAGCTCCAGCGTTGCCTTCCGGATCTACTCCTGACGAACCTTCACCTCAATCTAAAACTCGTTCAAGGTGGCGCGTCCATTTTCCAGCGCGCTATCTCAAGTAATTTGCGTTTCTCTATTTCACATTTGTTGTGTATTTGATAATTCATTATGTGTATTTCATGTTTTTGTCGGACAGCAACTAACATTTCTTCGCAGATACACTTTCCTGGCTTGTTTTGCATATAAGATACCTGTACGTAACTGTGAGTATCCTCAGCCGCTGCAGGATGCCCGTTACGGTGGGCACCTGTCTTTTTCTCTAGCGTTCAGGTACTTCACCTTTCATTATTTCTAGGTCTAACACGATGCATAGCAACAGTTGCTGGGCCCAAGGAGAATACCTTCAACGCCGTAGCAATATGTGCCTGCACAGTGAGGAAATCACACCTTTGTCACGTTTTCAGCAAAGGTCCTCAGGCTAGGTGGCTCGCGCGGGGCTAGCCAGCAAGATAGCAGCCGTTGCTCAGGGTTACAGTCCACAGGTGTAAGGCCTCCTATATTAGTAACCCTTTGGGGGGGGCTGGTGTAGTAAGATCATGTTCGACGTCCCTAAAATCCTAAACTCCGTGCGACGTGAGAGTTGCCTTGCCAGTACCACCGCGCCGGTTCACATTATTTCGTGATTGTAAATTTACTACAAACCACTAGCATCAAAGTTAGCGTGTTGGCGTAGGTATCGCAGTTTCACTGTTGGCTGAATCCGCGCTATCTATACTATGGTAGGCTACATTCACTAGGATAACAATGTTTTAGCTACCACCGTTGGGAACGCTGCCCAGTCAAGCTGACAGCTGTTTGAATCCTGAAGGTCAACCGGAATTTCCGTTGACATACGTCCTCTCTGGCGGCTGTCGTGCGGCTGTGTTGAAGGTTCTCTCACGTCCAGTTCCCTAGCGTCCTTAATCGCTGCGTTGAAGTCCGCTTGTGAACTGTGAGTAAATAAATGAATGAAGTTTGTTTGCAGATTCACTGTCTCCTCGCTGTGGCTTCCGACCCGCGTTAATATAAGGCTGGGGAAACCTTGGGTGTATGAACCTCGGAACCAGCATTGCGAAGAAATTGTCACTGAGTTCGTATCAGGCATCCTATAAGGACGTACACAGAATCATGCATACGGAACAGACAAGCGGGGAATCACGTTTGTTGCAAGGACCCTCAGATGAGCCGCACAATCGCCCATCACTACAGGCAGCATAAAAATACTCACAACGATGCACCCAGAGGCTCGCTGACTTCTGTTCTAACATACGTGGTGGTGTGGCGACGGTTTCCGCGTATGGTCACGGTGGGATGCTAATGGTTTTTTGAGCTGTATCGCTGTTATATGGTTTTTCGTTCACATATCCATCTATGAGTAATGAACCACTCTTAAATGCGGCTTTCCTTGTTTCCCATTACTCGTTTGAATATTCCAAACGGATTCCATATTCTTCCGAATTCTGTTTCCCTGTGTTTATGTGTGCTAACCATAACATAATCGTGAAGGTCACTGATGGCGTTGCTTCCGCCTCCCCCCGAGTAGTGTTAGGTTCAGTAGTTTCTAACCGCAATTACAACGAAATCGTTGTAGAACATGTTGAAACGTGCATTCTTATTGAGGTGAACAATAAATCGGCGCATTCGTAAACATCTGATTAACTTTGTTTGCAATCGGTGTCAGCGGACGTCGTCAAGATCGGCAACTTCTGTGGTTCAACCAGTAGAACCGTACGCCGAATTAGTTCTGATGGATGCCATACGGGACTCTCCTTGTGTCCGTGGGTTTACTGTCTGTTCATTTATTTCATGTCAGACCTGACTGCAAATGCCGTCATTGTCTGCAATCGAAGAACGTTGGAAACTGAAGAGGACAGCAGTTGTGATATTGCTGAGAGTTTGCGCGGCTGTTCTCTTCAAACCAACGTCTCAGTGGACGCGTTCAAGTTGCTGTTGAATGTGCTACGTCCACATCTTTGAAGCTTACCGAGGGATCCACTGACCTTGCTGGAGTCACCATGATCGGTCTTGCTGGGCCTGGAAAATATCTTCACTTTGGGGTGAGAAATGCTTCAGACGGCATATCCCATCTCATGACCGGTCCTTCGAAGTTGCTTGTTCAACTCAACATGGACAGATCAAACGTGTTTAAGTTCTCGAACTGTACTCTGAGGCTTATTTTGTGCCGCGTCATTGACCCACTCTTGACTTCCCTATCTATTTTTGGTATTTAAGGTGGACCAGGTAAGCTCTTGTACATAGAGGAGTTTTTGCTAATTGGTCTTTCAGAACTGAAAGAGTTATTAACTGAAGACTTCAAGCTGAACAACTGTAATTTCCAGGAAAGGCTCTCCATTGTCTCCATTATTTGTGATAAACCTGCCAGGTCTTTTGTGAAACAATCCATTAGTCACGGTGGGTATTACTGCTGTGGTGAATGTGCACAGAAAGATTTATACCACGTTAGCGAAATAATATTCCCCATTACTGATGCTCCTAAGCGCACGGATATCATGTTTCGATGTGGTGTTTTTGCTCGTACATCCCCATTCACCGAACTCGCAGTTGATCTGATTGCTTCCTTCCCGGTTGCTTACATACACTCCGTCTGTCTGAGAGTTGTTGAGAGGCTTGTTAACCCGTGGAGAAATGGACCCATTGGAAAGAAATGCTCGTATTCCAGAGGGTGATGTTTTGTTAATTAATAACTACATGCTTCAGCTTCGTAAATGCTTCCTACTTGAATTTCTTCGAAAATGTCTTGGCTGGAATGACACAGGCTACTGGAAATCGACGGAGTGCAGACAGTTTTTGCTGTACATAGCGCCTTTGGTCCTAAAAGATGTCATTGATGAATCACACTATAGGCATTTATTAACCCTCTCTTTTAGCATATGACCACTGTCACCCACTTTTGTACAACACCCACTCAAGTTTTGTCCGTGATTGGATGAAGTTGTGTGCGTCATAGTTTGATGATGTGTATGGTTTTCGAGAGATGATGTACAACGCGCACTCTCTTGTTCATTTACCCGATGATATTCATAACTACAGCCCACTAGATACATTTTCCGCGTTTCTTTTTGAGTCTTTCATGTATCAAACAGAAAGGGGGATTCAAGGGAGCATGAACTCCATTATACAGATATATATAAACTATTTAGAGCAATTAGAAATTTGGGTTCGTACCCATTGTTCAGAAGCCAGACGACGTACTGTGGGGTTTTGAATTCACGTTGTACATAATGACATTTTATTCAGAAGTGATCCATTTGCGAACAATCTGGACTTCGGCTAGATCCGAACCAACGACAATCGTTTCCCCCAATAATACCGTAATTATAGATAGTGAACCTTACGTACTTGTTGGCGTTTCTCCCGGTGGTTCAGTGTGCCACAGTACCTATGGAACGATCGCTCCGTTCTTCAATGATTGTGTAGATTCTAAAGACCTTACTATTTTTTTCGTCAGAAAAAAGTTTCATACGGTCTACTCCACGAGGCCGTCAGACATTCTTTGTAAATGTGCACAGTTTCCCTATCGTAATGGTTGTGTATTTGTGCCCATTTTACATTCTTTCAAAATATAACCTGCGGATTACATTATCTTTTTACGACATATTCACAAATGTTTACGATACGATAAACGGAGTGATTTTCAGATGTTCAGTGTTTTTCGGTTCACCACTGGTGGCATGGCTGTTGTGCCAGTGTGATGGATGTTGTCGGAAACTTTAGGCAAATAACCAAAGCCTCTTCAATGCAGAATATGTGTAAATTTTGGTAAACTGCCATCGATGAGTTGGGCAACGCTCCCGGTGAGGCTTATGTGCAAAAGCAGCAAGTTTTAGCATGCAACATGTTTTACTTCGTGCACTGAACACCTAGCAAGGCGGTGTGTGAAATCGTATACATCGCACCAAACACTCACATCCGACGCTATCATCTTTATCGGTTTCCTAGAGAAGCGTCTCAAGTGTTATTAAACTGACGTAATGCAATTCTGTTTTCAAGAAAAAATGTCCTCCCATCTTGAAATAACCCCTCTCTTCCTCATCGCAGTCGTGTTCGTCCGCCTTCCGTCCCACACGGTTCAGCCTGCCTCTATCAGCACGGTGCAGGCTGGAACTACGCCAACACTCCCTAAACCCCCACCTGTCAAGTTGGAGAATGTTGCAACCATCAGCGCTAATAACACGAGTGATGTTGTCATCAGTGCTGGTAAGCGTTCACTCATCTCGTTTTGGACCAAATGTTTTGGACAAAATATACCAGCGATTAGCCTTCTTGACCGCGAGCATTTTGGAAATACGTGGACTGCTGGAATAGTCACTTGCCAATACAGCGTCCGCGTCTCGGAGCGTGGAGCCGCGTGTCGACGTGATACTCCCTCTCCATATTTTGTCGTCAGAAGATAAGTCGGATGGAATTGCTGTTGGACAAATTTACCGGCGCAAAACAATAGGTATGCATTTTTGTCGATTATTGATTATTTCCCTAAGCGTATGTGCCTCACTGGTCTCAGGGCGCCAACTCTGAGTGGACCGGTTGTCAAATGATGCAAATCGTCCTCCACCCGGTATTTGAGAAACAAGTGAACTATACGGGAATGAACCGGAAAATTGCCTTCCGGGATAGCAAGACTTTGTCGATTAAGAGGGGTAGGTTGTTCTAGTCGTTTCATATTCACTCCGTATCTGTAGAGGTAATCTTTGCGAGGGAGGGTGTTGTGGCAGGTGAGGGCTTTTTGTTGCCCGCTGCTATCAGAACATGGCTGAAGGGGACCAGATACAGAGGAGTTGCAAGACGACGAACTAAAATGTGTTCTGAACACAATCTGGTAAGGTACTCATCGTATCATGACACTTGAAACGACAATTTCAGGTACCGTTTTCCCTTGGTGACTGAAGTACCCCTTTTCACGGAAATTGTTCCATGTACAGGTTTTTTAACCATCTTCCTACTGTACCGTTGGCTGTGTATATAAATATCTTATTTTTATAATGGCTCTGACTGCTTCGTGTTTTCAGTACAGTTACCATTGGTTCCCACGATAAACGAGCAACCGTGGGGCGTATTTTCGTGCGATGGGTTGAGGATGGGTTGTTGCGGGTTAAGAGTGGAGTGGAGGTGGGGTCAAGGTAGGTGGGCCGTTATTTGTTGGGCTCAGGGTGGGATAGCGGTGGTGCCGGTGGTGGGGTAGTACCACCGCTGCCACCCCACTTATAAAACGGGTGGCTGACGGAGTGATCTGGGCGCATACCCCACCCTCGCACCACCGTTAGCACCACCACCACCTCTTCGCCACCCCACTGGATGGTGGGGTGCCCCACCGCCAACCCACCGTAACCTCACCACGACCCGACCAAATTGGTGGGGTGACGGGCGGATGTACTGGTAGGGTAGTGACAGCGCCCGTGGAGTCACCTGAAGTGTAAAACCTATATCGGTAGACAATGCCGGTGCTGTGAGTTCCATAAGTTGACCACTAATCAGGATTCCAGTTTCTGAAATGCAGCAGACATCGACGTCCGTGAGACAGCAGTATGTTGACCTACGGCCTTAAGATACGAATGTTGAAGGCACCTATATTAATGTTGTAAACCCTCGAAAGAATACGCTGGTTCGTCTTCGATATAGCAATGTCCTTGACAGAAGTCGGATTCTCCTCTTCGTAATGATAAAAGTGGAAAGTCTGTGTTCTGTCCAGTTTCCAGGACTAAACGGCTTTAGCCAGAAATTGTCTAGTTTCTTGCACCATTGAGCTACTAAGGGCGCCCAGAGCTGCCACGATAATCAGAAGACATTCTTAACCTCCACGAATTATTCTGAGGGTTATCAGATAAAAGCTAAAGTGTTCAAGCCACGATTGCCATCAGAACACAACAAGTTCACAGCTACCGGTGATACACAGAAGTTCATCCTTGCACCGAAATGACGTAAAGCAAGCGTTTAGTGTAAGATCAGTGTGGCCTTGATTCCTAGAACCTACACTTTCAGATGCTAAGATTAACTTAATGAATAAAATAAAACATTGAATAAGATTTAAAGAGAAGCAAAAATTTGAAACAGTGTTCCCTTGATGAACTTGAATAAAACAATAAGACGCAATTCGTGTGATGTTCTCCGGAGTAACATTTCGTACATTCTGATCACACATAGACATGTAACTAATTTTAAACGAGTCAAAATTCCACAGAGCGGAAATCATGGCTTAAGGGATTAAACAGACAGACACCGAAAATGAAAAAACCAAAATTGTGGAAATGCTGACTACCAGGGTAGCCGCAGTGTCAACACAAACTGTTTTTGAACACACAGGGGGGGACTTCGACATTTAATGGCTAAAGCCTCAGCAAACTGGAGTATGCGTTTCCGGTTGCTCCGAAAGATCACCGAGAACGCGTCAGAAACTTTGACTATGTGTCCTGTTTGTATTATGTGCCTTGCAACGGAAGATGTGGGGTGCCGTCCATCGGCATCTATACAGGCTCCTGGTGTTTCTAACTGCGTTTCCAGTCGTTTGGGTACATGCTCCTTGATACGAACAGCTAGTTGTCGGTTTGTCCTCCCTATGTAGCTCATACTGCAACTACACGAGTATTCGTATAAACAGTGAGATGTGACAGCCTTACACTGCAAAGTTGTGTGTAACACAACGCACGAGAACTCTACCAGTCGCCCCAGTTACGAACAAACAGTGTACGTCTGTCACATCTCACTGTTTATACGAATACTCGTGTAGTTGCAGTATGAGCTACATAGGGATGACAAACCGACAACTAGCTGTTCGTATCAAGAAGCATGTACCCAAACGACTGGAAACGCAGTTAGAAACACCAGGAGCCTGTATAGATGCCGATGGACGGCACCCCACATCTTCCGTTGCAAGGCACATAATACAAACAGGACACATAGTCAAAGTTTCTGACGCGTTCTCGGTGATCTTTCGGAGCAACCGGAAACGCATACTCCAGTTTGCTGAGGCTTTAGCCATTAAATGTCGAAGTCCCCCCCTGTGTGTTCAAAAACAGTTTGTGTTGACACTGCGGCTACCCTGGTAGTCAGCATTTCCACAATTTTGGTTTTTTCATTTTCGGTGTCTGTCTGTTTAATCCCTTAAGCCATGACTTCCGCTCTGTGGAATTTTGACTCGTTTAAAATTAGTTACATGTCCATGTGTGACCAGAAGCAAAAATAGCAAACAAATATGAAGAATTGACTAACCTAAATCCATGACAAGGAAAGTACTCGGGAAACTCAGCCAAACTGAAGCCTCAAAACAGGTACGGGAAGGAAGATGGCCAGCACTCATCTAGCTTTCTTCAACTCTGTCACACTATCAGAGTATACCACACCCTGTGGAGGCATATTCCGAAAGTTAGTGAATCCACATACGAAGAAGTCAACTCTAATCGACTTAGCAACCCTCTTCTTCCCCAACTTGAGACTGTGGCATCGGAGTTGTGAGTTTCTGTGCAGTCTGGACAGAGAATTGGCCTCAACTCCAGTTATTCCCTGAAGAAACTTTAAGGTTTCTATCAAGTCTCTTCTAACCCACCTTCGCGCAAGAGAAAACAGATCAAGTTTTATTAATCTGTTTTTACACGAATTATCTCACATCCCCAGAAGCAACCATGTCAAACTCCCCTGAACCTCCTCAAGTAACTTCACGTTTTTTCACCAAATGAGGGCTCCAAGCCTGCACGCAGTACTCCGGATGTAGCCTAACAGGAGATTTATGAAGCGGCAACATACCTCCGGTCTCATTGGCGCGAACGTTTTCCTCAACATGTAAAACGGTCCATTTCCTTTTCGCGCCGCCTCTACACACTGTTCGGATACTTTGAAATTCCCCTCTATGAGCACTCCCAGGTCACTAGTTGTTTCTACCTTCCTCAACTACCTTTCCTCCACCTCCTAGCCAAAGTATCCCATTGACCCTGACTGTTCCCCAGGAAGCAGATGATCACATTTGTCTACATTTAAGAGTAGGCGCCATTCACTTGTCCACTTCTGGATAGTATTCAAGTCCACATGCATGCTGGTGTTCTCAGCAGTTCCTACAATCTTCACGTAATCGGCGGCGATGTACCAGGCACAGTTTCAGTTTTGCTGAGGTCGCTGGTGAACATTTAAAACAGTAGTGGTCCAAGCACTGACACCTGAGGTACTCCAGTAACCACAGTACCTTCTGTGGACCTTCTCTCTGCTACCTCTACATAGAAGGTGCGACTCCTCAAGAAGTAGTGTATCCCTCCTCCCAGTCTTGATAGAAGACCGAAGGTCCCCAGTTTGAGGAGCAGCAGTCGGCGGTTCACTGAATCGAATGTCTTCTTGAACTTCAAGTAACAAACCTTAACTTTCTCTCCCTTATCCGGCCTCTCTGTGATCTCATGGAGAAATCAAGTCAGGTTGGTGAGACCAGACCTATGCCTCACAAGTCCATGTTGATCTGCAGAGAGAAGCCCATTTTTCAATAAGGTGTCTCACAATCCTATTTTCAATGGTTCTTTCCAGCAGTTCCAGGACAAGTGATGTGAGACTTACTGGCCGGTAATTGCTCACCTCGTGTTTCTTATCCCACTTATGGGTGGGTACAACCTCTGCCCTCCTCCAGTCATCTGGGACGATGGCCTTCTGTAAGGCAAGATTAAACACGGTGAGAGGCTCCTGTAAAACGTCACTGAGATGTCTTAGTATCCTTGAATGGATACGGTCCGCCCTCATCGCCTTATTCACGTCTAGTTTATCCAATCTATCCTTAACCTCCTCCTCCGTTACTTCAACTTCCTCTACCATTAGCCCTCTTGCAGTCCATGGTCTGAGTCCCACTGTGGTAGCTCCGGAATCCGTAATACGTACTGCCTCGAAAAACCAGCGGAAAACCCGTTTTTTAGTGGTGATTCGATAACATTGCCGTCAGTATCAACAATGCCATTCAGTTCTCTCCTAATAGCCCCTTTGGCCTTGGAATAACTAAAGAAGGCTTCGGGGTTCTTATGCTGGCTCTTCGCCAGATACATTTCAAACGTTTTCCTGCATTCATTTTGTACATCACAATCTTTTTCTGGCCACCTTATGCAGACAAAACCTGATGTACTCTCCAGACTCTCCCTGTACAGCCTAGGCTTTCCTTTTGCCTCTCGATGCCTTTTCGACCCTACTGTTGCATCACGAAGGCTTGCCTTTATGTCTAATGCGTCTTAGAGGTGCATGTGTGTCAGTTAGTTGCATAAGACTATATTTAATTATGGCCTAAGCCTTGTTGACACCGTTGGTGCCATGAAAAGTCTATCCAACTCAACTGTATAGCATCCGACATCAGTTGTTGCATATTCAGGTTTTTAAAAGATCCACAACATTTGACAGGGGAAGTGGCGTGAGCACAACTCAACTTCAGACGTATGATTTCATGGTCACCCTTGTTCAACGATGTTCCGATCTTCAGGTCCAAATTGTCATTGGGGTTTCCTGTCATAACGAGGTTTAAAACTGTAGCAGTTTGACCATCCCTTCACCTAGTGACCTCACTGACATATTGATGTAATGCCTCCTGGTTCAGAAGGTCTAACAATATCTCACCAAACGTACCACTGGCCGCATGCGTCAGTCCTCAATCCACTTCCTGAGCGTTGAAATCTCCTGCAGCGCTTAGTCGCCGCAACGTGCTCGCTTGTCTTTTAATAACACTGAGTTGTTGCTCATCCTCCTGTGGAGTAGACGATCTTCTACTCGACAGTCCCTCTACAGGGGCTTCTGAATACGCACAAGAGCAGCAACGTTGTTCTGCCGTGTGCCAAGGAAAAACTTAATAACAATATTTCCCACATCAAACTCCTCCTCTCGAAGCCTCCTCAAATGCTGTGCTATCAGCAACAGAACAAACCCACCCATTCTGCCATCTTGTCTATCTACCCTGTGGATGGAACATCTCTGACTGCTCACCCCTTCTGTTATCTAGACTACCAGCATTAGCATACATGTATGCCAGCAACTACAACTATAATAACTACGCTCATGTGACACTTGAGTGTGGTTGTGTGCTGACCAGGCAGTGATACAGAGACTGGGCCGTAGGTTGCAGATTTTTACTGGTCATCGCGGTCAATCAACTGTTCGTCGCCTGGGACGGATGTGACTTTACGGCACATAGGCGGAAGCATTCGCCAAAACGTCATAGTCATGACGGCGACAACACAAATCGAACCCCATCGACTGTACTCGAACATTTCATGCACGTTTTCTATAGTGATTTTCAGAACATTTCAGATGTCGACAGGAAAATGCTGAAGCTTTTGAATCAAAAACAAGAAGTATATAGGTATCTATAAGTACCTAAAAATAAGTAATTTTGAGCTGAATATTGGCAAGAACGCAACAACACAATGTATCCTGAAGAATTACCGAGACAGTGCCCTGCAACAAGCAAGTTTTGGTTTTGCGTGCGCAGTGTAAACAGTAGTAGATTCAAAAAGGAGCGATTTTACGGGTGGATTATCCATGTTCAGTTTACATAACTTGTAAGTTCAGGGACAGTTAAGTATGTTTCTATCGTACGCAAAATGTCATCCTCGTTAGATTTCCAAATAGGCGAAATCAAAATTTTAAACCGATCGGAATAATTTTTACAGTCGATGATCACCTGCCGAGCGACACGCCCTGTTACGCAGTTAAAACTGAACCAGTACGCGCTTGCTAGTTTCGACCGCACATTACACCGGTCCCGAAAATCATGCGACTGCCCCGTAGATGTTTCAAGACAAACTAAAAGAATAGCGCAAAACATGTGAATCAAGAAAAAAAGGTATTCATATGGTTTCTGACGGCCTAATAACACTCTCAAACCACGAAATCGAGAGACACTAGCCGAAAATAGTTGAGGTCACTAATCCACCAATGAACATAGCGGAATAAAGGCCTGGCGTGTAGCATTTTGTGCACTACCTTTATCTCGTAATTCTCGTCGTTATTCATACTTTCCACCTTCCTCAACATCACATATACAGTCGACGTCTGAACCAACATAATCAAACTAATCAGTAATCTATAAATACAAATCACACTTCTTGGGTCACGAGCCTTGCGTTCTCTCTGTGTCCAGTGTTGCTAGTTAACAGATTTTCGGAGAGTTGGAGGTTAGCGGAATCAACCGGGTATTGCGGTAAGTTTCTTTATTTATCTGGTATCGGAATTATCTCGGTTGTGGCCTCCAAGATTATTTAGGAACAACAAGACAGATTGTATCCATTGGATATTGCGTTCGGTGTAGTGGAATTCTAGACCAACGCACCTTATCCAACTATTGTGAGTCAACCGCTTCCATTTTCATCACACTGTTAGTCTCGTATTCACGCTTGAATTTTGAATAGTGTTGAAATCCACTGCAGATGAGTAAAAAGATAACCACGTGTACTCCACAACGCTGCGAGTAATCGGTACATCGTGAATATCTCTGTTTTCTTTAAGTTAAAAAGATTTTATAGCCATTGAAGTCGTTGACATTTTGTGACACGTTTCAGTCCCTAAGACGTTGGGATTCTGTCACTTGAGTATTTTTCTCCTTCAATATTCCGAAGGCATGAGCAAGGAATGTGCGGTAGTTCAATGGCATAGGGATTAATGGAAAAATAACACAGGGTTGCATTCTATGTTACTTCGGAGAACTGATGGTGAAATATAATGAAAATCGACACCACCGACGTGGAAACACATGCTTTTATCTAACTTTGGACGTAGTTAAACAGGAAAGCGCGATTATAATATCCACGGTTAGGCTGTTGTTAAAACATGAATGCCAAGTTCTTTTTAAACTGCGAACGTGAAAACGTTCATAATCGTACTTCTGCGTAGGACAGTGCACAAAAACTGGACAAGTGTTCTGTGTTTTATTTGTTATATTCCCCATCATAACCATTCATTGGTACCACTGTTGTTATTTTCAGCATGAAATCAGGATGTACGCTGGGATGGAGACTAAGTGACCTCCTGAAAGAATGACATTGAAGAACACTCGCAGCTGGAGAGATTACGACACTTATAACGATAATTGTGTAGTTCGCCGATATGGTGCTTCAATGCCGAAACGAGTTGGAAACGGCCATTTAGGCACCAAATTGTATTTTTCAAAGTTTTCTATAAATATTGAGATGCATATTACGGGACAAATATATAGATTTCATCGAGCATAATAGTTGTGTTTCAATGGAAAAAATCAGCTATACCGAAAGGTTGTCTATATGCATACTATTGAGAAAAAATGTCGCCCGATTTTTCGACAAGAGCCCCACGTTAATCCTCCTAGTTGATTTTACGTTCTGAAAATGCTTCTATCGGAATGTTTGTGGTGGAATACGTAAACCGGTCTTGCGGAAACGCTCAATTTCGCGTGGTTCTTCAGACATAATTGAATTCGTAATTTTCGACCGCGTTGCGTTTGCATTGCATTGCACACGATATATCATAGTAATTCCTGATAAAAGCTATGCCGCTACGTTTGTAAGTTAGTTATACATCTGAATTATATCATCAGCCTGTTTCCGTTGTATTGTATCCGGTGGAAAATATTCTGCGTTATTACGTGATTTTTTCCACCTACGGTATGGTGTTAACATGGGTAACACATCCCACTCTATCATTAACAACGTGCGTACTGTTTTGTTTATCGATTATTGACTATTCTCGAATGTAGCTTGCTATGTGAACGTGAATAAATGCTCATTTTTCTGAGAGATAACGACCAATATTGCTGCCCATTAGTTATCCAACGAAAACACTGCTTCCCACTTCTACTATTTCAGCTACAACGTTTCTATCTTCGTATTGTGGACGATTATGATTCTGATGACTGTTGGTCCAGGTTTTCGTCGGCTGCAGAATTCACTGACACCCGCCAGCATATCATCTCGTTTTTGGCCGGAACTGAAGAAGACCACTATAACTTATAACTGACGATCTAAATACACGTTGTTTCTGGTTTCTTCCTCATTCCGCTTACCAACGTTGATCATAACGCAAGTCAGCTGGACGAAGAAGCTACTAGTTTGAACACATACTACATACTTAGACGTTGATCATAATTTGAGCGAAATGGACGAAGAAGCTACTAGTTTGAACACATACTACATACTTAGACGTTGATCATAATTTGAGCGAAATGGACGAAGAAGCTACTAGTGTGAATGCATACTACACAATAAGGCGTGCATCATAGTTTTGATCAACTGGACGAAGCAGCAACTAGTGCTGTGGTCGCAAAAGACGCATGGCCTGGGAATTCGTTTATTGCGCAAACTTCCGTATACGTCATGTCAAAAATCAAACGAAAAACACGTGCACTCTTTTGCACGTCAGACAAACATTCATGTACATCGGGTGGTAGAACGTTGTCATTCCCCTTGGTGGGACTTCGTCCGTAGCGCGTACACACTATTCCGATAGTCTCTTCTCGTCTATCGTCTCCCTGGCGTTCGGAGCTTGCACTTTTGTTCCGGAATGTTGCCTGTGGGTAATATACTACATGTGGATGGTATACTAAACGAGAATGCTTGTCTTACAGCACCAGTGTGAACGCATACAATATACTTAGGTATTTATCACATTTTGAGTCAATTGGACGGAACAGCTTTTGTTGTAAACTCATACTACATACTTAAGTGTTGACCATAACTTAAGTCAACGCTAGATAGGCATTAACAATTTAGCCACACTGGGCGTTGTGGAACAGCATAACGTTCACAACGTTCATGGTGGTCTGCCCTGGGCACAGATGTATATAGTTAGCTTTCTATTCCTCATACAAATACATGTCCGAGTAAACAGGTTACATTATTCATTTCTCTCCCTTTCAGCCGACCACCATACCAATCACGGCCGGATTGGCAGCCTTCAGGGCATTGGGTGAAATAGTTCTTAAAGAGCAGTGAACGATCAATAATTCAAAAAATTACGTGGACCCTGAATTCAGCGTGATCCACTCACGACATATGAAAAATCCCTAGTACATCGCTGAGAAGCACTTTCATGCCATGTCCCGATCAAAAGAAAGACAGTTCCAGTCACACCTTCGAGGGATCATTCCGCCAAAAGGAATTCCTAGAAACGTGATCGGCAAACTGCTGTTCACCTTGCATGACACGAAAATGTTGTGAATTATATAATATAGATCGGCATTATTGCACGGGTGTGTTAGTGCGAACCACGTGCATCGAGTTGACATCGGCAACTGCTCCGTTCAGCTGGCTTCAGCTGTGATCAACGCCTAAGTATGTAGTATGCGTTTACACTAGTAGCTGCTCCGTCCAGTTCACTTAAACTATGGTCAACTCCTAATTATGTCGTACTTATTCACCATAATAGCTGCTCCATCCGGTTTACTTAACCTACGTCAATTTGTACTACATGTTAAGACATTTATAGCTGTTGCTTCCATTTGCCATATCTCACGAGTTATGACAAACCGTTCCCTATGCTGGCACACATGGGTGGACGAGTGAAGTCACTGGTGACGATAACATGGGGATAGAATCTTGAATTACGTATCTGATAATCGTAAGTAAATGTACTCACTACCCCCGCCTTTTTCCGGCACACAATGTAGTCTTCGGTTTTCATGTTTTATGGGTGCATCCGATGGAGTCTTCTTCATCATCATGTCGTCCATCGCAAGAAATCTGTGTGCGCATATGTGAAGGAACTTACTTTCTTCAATTATATCGACAGCATGGTCGCT
>LUCH01006719.1:24192-34835 GCA_013368495.1 Paragonimus heterotremus
AAAACCACTACTAGATCGCACGGTCCCTGATGCCCAGCTTAGATCTACAACGATTGAAATACATGAAGTTACTGGTCATCGTTTAGCTCTGCCGGGTAAGACTGATATAATGGTGGTTGGTAATGATAATGAACTGATTCCAATATGATTCTTGGTGTCTTTCTTACGATTAAAAGCTTTCAACTGTGCTCTTCCACTAAATGCTAATTACAAAGATAATCCGGGTGGAGAACATCAAGCTCAATTACGCAACCTGATTGTCCAGTGTTCTCGCAGTTCAGCAGGAATGAAAATACAGTCAGCAAGATTAAAGGTGCAAGGGGACCCTGTTTTTCTAAAGCGCTGAACAATACCTTATGGAATGAGAGAACACGTGCAGAATGCTCTCAACGGGTTGAAGGAAGATGGCATAATCTCACAGGTTGACTCATCAGCATTGGTCACACCAATCTTTGTGGTTATGGAAGAAGATGACAAATCGCCTAGGAAATGTGGTGATTATAGATTAACGCTGAATCTCTGACTTAAAAAATGCGCAACGACAACTGGGGAACCGGAGGAGTTTATGAAAGCCTTACATGATAGCAGTGTTTTCTAAAACTGACCTGACAAACGCATACTTACATATTCCATTGGAGTCTAATTCTAAGGAGATCACTACGATTAATACGCGTTGGGGGTTAGTTCAGTACAGCTTTCTACCGTCTGGATAACATATCTGCCGAAATATTCCAGAATACGATTGATGAAGCAATTTGTCGACTTACTAAGAGTACGCGCTTACCAGCATGGTGTAATCATAAACGCAGATAGTGCAGAGAAGTATAAGAGGCTACTTCGCTTCTGGAACGATTCAGGGATAAGGACATCGTCATAAAGCCCTACGAATGCGAGTTTTGAGCAAGGGGGTTGGGTTTTCTTGGTTTTACTATAGGTGACAAAGGATGTAGGTCGGATCCTGATCGGTACAAAGCTTTGGTTACCGTTACATCATCAAGGAACCAAAATGAGTTGCGATCAACAGCGGACTGTCTCTAGTAATAGTCTCGTTTCATACTGAATTTTTCGACGAAAGCACAACCATTATTTGCAGTCTAGTCAGTAGAAACATGATCTTGGACTCAGATGAAATTCTTCTGCGAAAATTGATACAAATTGCAGTTAGAAGGCCGATGTTAACTCCATTTTCTACGCCTAAAGTTATCACTGTGATCAGAGATGCATCCAATAATGATATCGATGCTGTTTTGGAACAGGAGAGATATCCGATCATTTGCATATCACGATTGTTGAATAAGACATAGCAAGGATATTCACAAATACAAAAACAGATGTTGGCAGTATACTGGGCTGTCAAGACGGTATAAATGTTCGTTTGGTATTAGATTCAAAATTGTTACAGAACACCAAGCTTTACAGTATTTATTTGATCTGCACAAATCAGTTGCCAAATCATCAGCGGCAATGATACAGCGATGGACTCTAGTCCTAGCAGTCTACCAGTGATAAAAATTAGCGACGCAGAATTGATCCACCTGCAAGTGAACAATAAAATCTTCATACTGGTGCGAGTGAAGTTGAGGAGTGGGTCAAAAGATTAGAACTACGGTGCAGCATTCGTCGGTATCGCTGGTGGTCGTGAGTTGTAATCATTACCGAAGAATTTGGTTTACCCGAACGACCCAGTCACATTGCTATTCAACGAACAGAAGAACCTGATTACTGCAATTAGTACAAGACCTTATCTTAGCGTGGGAGGCTTCAATTCGAGTACAATTTCTAAAGCTATTCGAAGCCCCTATTCCCGAGTAGTACGAAAACATACACAAAAAATAGTGTAGCAGTGTTGCTTCAACGGGCAAAGACGAACATAGTGAAGACCGACACAGTTCCAACAAGTGGTACGTCGTCTGTAACACAAGCTTGAGGCAACATCCGAAATCGCACAGTATATAAACTCGGTAATGCTGTTTACGAGGTAGGTGGGGTCGGATCGATTGCCAGTCGGAACTGCCAATGGGACTTCAAGCTGAACTGACGCACCATCGCGTCGAATAGTCTTAACGGTGATGCTTCGAATTTTGTCCGTTGTATCAACAACACAGAGTTTATTTAGTCTGTGGATAACGTCGTTCTCAATTGGTATTGTCAAATGTTGTGTCGCTGAGCACCAATACTTCGAATACATGTCCTGGTCAGATATTACAAACCTCGACCAATTATGCAAGACCCAACGAAAACGTCGCCTGATTTGTCAAAAAATTGACTCTGAGTCTTACACGAAGGCGAAAGCAAGTATTCATAGAGGAAATCCATATTTCATGAGTGGAATAAGATCCACCAAATTTGACTTCAGATTCTTACTCTTAGACTCAGGTTTATCCTACCCGTAATGGCACTGCTGAATACCACGTTAAGAATGGAGAGCACAATCATTGAGTAGTGTTGGTATGTTATGGTGAAACTCGGCCTCGTGTGTTAGATGCAAGGAAGCACTGAAAACTTGGACAGAGCAGTTGACCAAACTGAGATACTGAATTGAACGACAAACAACGTTAGCCATTTAATCAGATTAAATAAACCATACACAGATGAGCACACCTAAGCGGTTGTAGAACAGAGGACGTTCGTTAGTTATCCGGTTTCGATAGTCGATGCTTACGTAGGATTACGTGTATATGGTGAGGTCTTCAGGTAAACGAGACTACCAGAGAACGACCGTTCAAAAATAAGTCTGGAAAGCCGGATAACCAATACAACGTTTCGACATCTATTTCGTTCGGTTGGACACGCACTTCGAATGCCACCACAATGTTTGACTCTTACAACCTTATTTTCGGAATCGTGGGTCGGTCGGAAAAGGCAGTTCGGTGGACAGACCGAACTGGCCAAGAAATATGAAGAAACGGGCGTCTAGGTTTATCGCAGCTGAATTAACGCGACAGCTCGGTTGACCATCCGGAGATGCGAAAGGTTTGTGGTTACAAGTGTCACCAGATAAGACAGTCATAGTGGGGCCCGTGTGAGAAATTCATTGTTACTTGAGTGTCTGAACCCGTTTCCTACTTGTTCTATGATGGACCACACTATGTTACTTCCTGTCCCAGGTTTTGTTTCACATACATAAACCAGCGTACTCCACTGATACGTGCTAACGCTGGTTCCTCGGCCATAAGCGCTGTTTGCTCTTCTAACTATGAGGACTGAACGGTCCATATGACGATGATATATATATATATATATATATATATATATATATAGGTTAGCAACGATGAAGCGAAAAACAAATATTCGTCAATGCATATGGTTGGATTCCCTAATACGGATGTTAACTACTCGCCCGTCAGGTCGACCATTTTGTTAATACCTCAGCCAATTGAAATAAGGTTTAAGACAAACGAAAATATGTTATACAGAAACGAAGGCATTTTCCAATTAGTCAGACACAATAGACTGCACCCGTTACATAGGTCGAGGCCCCAGTGAATAAAAACTGCAGTTGAAATCCTCGAGGGCAACAGAGGTCAATCGGACTCAGTGTATAATGCTGTCATTGCTTACCTGGATCGTCTGTGAAATAAGGATAATCAGAGGAAGATAGTGAAAACTATAAAAATCCCAGCTCTCACTAGTATCACACATCAGTTATTCGTTTTTAACTTTAGACTGGAACTTTTGCTTCTCATGTTGAAGTACCCCTGGTGCTAGTAAGGGTCGTGGAGACTCATTGAACTTGCACGTAAAGTGTAATTAGACATAACCTTACCAGCATAAAGAAGTTCACCCCAACCACTACAAAACCAGTGTGGGGGTAGCCGACAGGATACCGGATAAAAATTAATCGTACAACCAACAGCCGACTCACCAGTCTCGAGGGCAGAAACAGTCACAGTATTTTTCCCGAACAAAACGGATTTACATAATCCCAGAGCGTTCTCTTTTAGCCAGTTGAACCAAGAACGAAAAGCCTTATTCCCAAAACGTTGAGGCTGTTCTTCAGCAGGAAAATCGTCTACTTTCTTTAACAATTCTTCCAACAATTCCACAATCGAGCTGATAGCCTATAAAAACATGTATCAGTACTACTGTTAACAGAACAAAAACCCACTTGAGACACGGACATTTCTTTCCGAATCGGTTTACACGTCACCTGCTGGCCGACCGATTGAATGAAATGATCTATATCGTGGTACGCAGCGGAAACGGTCCAGCAAGCTAAGTCCTGTGGTGAGTTGATCCGTTTCGTCAGTACCATTGTCACCGAAGGTTACGTTATACAACCTGGAAAATTTTGAAAGCATGCAGATAAATGAAACAAAATAACCACATCGGCACAAGGTGACAATTTTGTGGGCAGCATACTGGAAACAATTATCGCAAGGGCTATTGAACAATTCATATAGTTATTTAAAGTCGGATTAAAGTTATCCAGAGAAGAAGTAGATTTTGAAACCAATGTTTTTTTTAAAACACTAGTTGCAATCCTGGTAAATTGATGCGACCACTTTGCACCGGCCTCTAAACGGAGAATTGCATTGTTTCATACGAGATTGCTCAATGAATGGCATAAACAGAACGGATATCCTACACTCGAAGTACAACCAGCCAGCAACACCCAAAAGGTCATTACAGTCAACCCACCCTCAGATTTATAGTTCACTCCTCATAGTAACTAGAAAATAGTACTCTACTTAGTTCAGCTTGCCAGCGAACACTGTGCAGAGTTCAAGTCTACCTAAGAACCTGAGATGAGACACAGGCAACCAAGTAAAAGGAAGTGATATCGATCCCAAAAACGTTTCCGCAGTCTCTATCCTTCAAGTAGAAAAACTAACTATAACACCTAGATAACCTCCACGTCTGAATACATGTATTGTATTACGACAATACCCCGTGAACAATAGGACTGAGTGATTCAATGATTAAGAAGAAGAAACTCAAATGCTTAAGCTTTATTTCACTTGTAACAAGGGAGCTTTTGAGTTTATCACAGAAAGCCACAAACCGAAAATTAAGTACAAAAGTCACGCTGTCACCACAAGCCAACTTTTGGTCCAATGCATTGTAAGTTATTTGATCACCGCTCGAAAAATCAATAATCAGTGATTGGATCATTTGTCGGTACAAAGTGATGGTAGAAACCTTGTGTAACATCAATCATGAGGTCCGGTGTGCATTCTGGTAGTTCTGCAATCTGTCTCCCAGGCGCACCGCCAAAAACAGTGAAAGGAGGAACTACAGTTTCCGGAGGAAGGACAGTATTATCCATTATCGCACAAGCATCTTTCAATATGCAACGACGCCCGATAACACAATTTTTACCAATATGAACGTAGGAACCAATTTGGGCAGCGTTGACGATAGAATTCTCTTCTATGAACACATTGTCGCCAATGTGCAACGGGAAAAACGCGACTCCTTTGCTAAACTTTTTGAATGGCGGACGTATAACAGCTTTGCGGCCGATAACACAATGGCGTCCTATACGAATGTTAGCTAAGTCACCTCGGATTATGCAGTCGGACATGATGATAGTTTTTCCATTGAGCACTATGTTTTGACTTCCGCATAAAACAGACTGGCGACTGACCTTGTTCCCGCTGGCCGTTTCAATGTAACGAGCTTTGCCATAAAACACATCCGGTAGTTCCATCTACACAAAACAGAAAAATAACGACGTAATACATATCTTGAAAGCAAGTTAAAACACATCCGACTTAGTGTACTTCTATCAACAATATTGATCCATGCGCTTACACGAAAATTCACAAAAAAAAGTGCGGAACATACTTAATCTAACAACTTTATAGTCATTCACACAAAACAGTCATGAGGTCGACCAGACGGTACTGTTGCCCAAGCCTCCATTCACTGCAACAGCGATGCAGAAAAACCCAGGGAAAAAACATTGGTAGGTTGATGAAAACTGGATAAAATAGGACAGAATAGAATAACTGGAAACGTTGTGGATGCATGCACGACGTGCTGTCATCTCGGAACAAGAGATCCGCAGCTGGACAGGCGGCACCCATCCACTTTATTCAACGGAATAATTAGGGTCCTCACATGCATTGGCCACTTGGTTGTTTAGCCATCCCGCAGTTTCATCCAACTGCTGATGGTCTTGGTGAACAATGTACTGTGTAGTATACACTCAGCTGACGTCAGGATATGGCGATACACCTGTCCCAAGCTGCATCTAACAAGAAGACACTGGTTAAATGTGTGAACTAAGTTTTCACGTGCCTGATAAACCAGCAATCGCAGAGAAGTTGGAATCGGCCTACATTCTGAAAATCCGATGGTTATTCCCTAAGTTACCTTTGCGGATTTTACTTCGCTGATACAAGCTGGCCAATGGAATGTGCTAAACAATAACAAATACTGCCAGATCAAAAGTCGCAGTCCACATGCAGGTCTATAGTCAGACTGGATAGCGCCTTCGTTTGAACCGCTTTTCACTAACCCCCTTGGCTAAACAATTGAGGATCCGTAACACGTAGTCTTAAACCGTTGGACATGGTGCTGACTCTCAATCAATGATGCCTCCTCGCTTTCTACTTTCAACCTGCAACTAGGGCGATCAACTGGTCCCTAAAGGGAACAGCGGTAACGAACGACCTCCAGAAACACAACAGTCAGGTTTTTGATCATTCGTAGACCTTCAGTTGACTAATCATATTATGGCCTCTATCCTACAGTAGGGAATCTCCGTGAGCTCAAACGCCCACATTCAAGAGGCATCCTCCACTGACATCCGTTTACTAACAGCAACTTAGCATGGATACTTGGCAAGTTGGTCGTGCATGACTAGCATGTCTCTCCTCACGGACAGTTTTACGAAGGTTAGAAATCATCCTTATTTCAGAAGCCATCTTTGTTCAGCTGTGTTATACAGCCCACCTTTACAAAAACTAGAGTCATGCGGTGTTCAAGGTGGATTGTCGGACAGCTTCGATTTCAAACAGCGGAAACTTCAGAACCAAAAGGTGACTCTGATGTTTCCACTTCTGCATTCATCTCAACAGGTATGCCACAAGACCAGGTTCCCGGGTGTTTTCATTCATCTGTGCGGGCGTCTCCTTAGAAGTAATTTCCAACGACCACTGTACACAAATGACTAGAAAAATCAGAACGCCTACGATCCCAGTACTAACCAAGTTGACCTGAAGGCGCTCAAACAACGACCATGATGACGACAGGTATGCACATACTTCAGGATGGCATTTGCAACTCGTAATGTCCAAAGAACTGTAATCGTTGCTCAAGTGGGACTTAAGAAAGACAAGAGAACCTAACTAAAGTTCAACCTGGCTTTCTGTTGAAGTCATGCAAATCAAGACTGGATGGTCTACGAGCACAATGAAATGAACATTTCCCCATACAAACTGGAAGGCTTTACAAATCCGTTATGATGTCCAGCCTTTGTTAGAATACACAGACCTTGCTGTATTCACTGGTCTTAAAGGGGATACACATTGGAACGTATTCAACGAGCAACAACGACACTAGTGGAATTAGAATTGCGTGTGAGTCTTAGCTTGAAATAGCAAATCCAGTATAGATATCGAAAAGACTCAATTCTTGTTTTAACCCCGTTTATCAGGAAGTCTGGAAAAAAATCCTCAATAACATGCACCAAAACGATCCACAAGGTCCTAACAAAAGCTGTGCCAACTAAGACTACAATTTCTTGCTACCTTTCCTCCAATGTAGGATCAAATTTATGGCAGTGTTAGCTCCACAAGTGCTTAGCCGAAGGGATCACAAGACTAGGCAATTTCAACAGCAAACCTGCTTTTTATCTTGCAGAATGTATAGCTTCTATCTTAACCTTGTGCAATGCAGTACATTCTTACACCATTGTTTTCTAAAGCTGATGACCCTGTGATGTTGGATGAAAACTGAACCGGCTCGGTGAACGTGGGCCCAGGGACTCCAGTTCATGTGTTTACCACCGAATCAACCACTAAACAATGTTCGACCCTATAAGCTTTCAACTAGCAGGCAAAGTACATAGTCTAACCATTTCAGATTGCTCGTTCATACCATTTGGCGAATTAACAGCATGTATGGGGTTTTTAAATAAAGGCTAATGGGCAGCTCACATGATTGTTACACTTGGTGAGAGCAAACCAATGAAAGCAACAGTAATAGATAGCATCATCATCAACATCCATAAGATCAACAAGTTAGCAATACAGAGCACCTAGACAGCAGCCAAGGTCAATACAACGTCGCAACATAGCGCTCGTCATCCGATTACGTCATTCTTTGTTATGTCGCCGTAAGTTCATAAAAGCTCTTGAACTCCCTTGACCCATGATTCGCCTATCCAATAAGGAATGTTCCATTCACTGCGAGTTCACATTGGTAGACTGTCCAAACCAGTCTGTTAGTGGATAGAACTGATTTGATTGTTTTCTCCTTGTCTAACTGTAACTGCGTTTTCTTACTTTGATCGACATCTACTATGTGACCAGTACTCGAAAACATGCTCGTCAACTTGTTCTTATTCTGAAGAAAGCAAGTTGGTATCGCTGCCTAAGTGACATGCAGCACAGAAAGGACAAACACAGTATGGCAGCAAAAAAAAAGTGGAGATGAAACGAAAACAACGCCCGCATATAAACTAACATTTAAAATAATGTGTATACCAGGCAAACATACAGTGAAGTTGTAGGTCAGAGTGGGACATCCAGTGAAGGACAGCTTTCTTGCGATTTCTACCGTTGAGCAACATTAAGTGTACACAAAATGCAGACAATTCAGTCATGCGGCAAAATATCGCCAACTTTCAACACTTCAAGTGGAACTGTTATCCAGCCCACCCATTCTTGTTCAGTCTCGTGGTGAACGAGATCCCACAATGCGTCGTAACAGACTGCGCATGTATTGGTGCGCAAATGCTCATAGAGATGCGATTTAAACATACATTACACGCAGACGACAGTACTTTAACTTGTGAGGGTCCACAGCTAGCCTAGGACATCTTCAACAGACTAGAGGTTTTCGTTCGTCAGTTTTGTATGGCTTTTGCACCTCCTAAGTACAACGTGCCGTTGTAGGATTGGAAGGAATCTGTATGTTGTCAACACCGTCGGTAATTCGTTGGAAGCAGTTGAGAAATCCATGTACATTGAGAGCTGAATCAGCACTGATGGAATGTCCGATGAGATCACAAATCGTATACTGGGGCTCAGATGGCGTTTGCTAGCTTACGCCAGCTGCGGCGATGGCATGCACTCACGTATTCAGTGGAAACTGGAGTAAACAATGCCATTGTAAGAGTGCTTTTATTGTACGACTGTGACACATCGTTCATCCGCAAGGAGGATGTTCTCAGACTGCTCGTTTCCGACCTCCGGTGCTTCCGAAGTATTAGCAGCATGAGAATACCGTGTCAACTGTGAAGAAGTTCGTCGACGTATTTTCGGGAAGGACAGTCCCTGTCGGTTCCCGAACATAATGATCTCGTTACACAGGCTTTGTTTGCGTGGCTACATCTTACGAATTCCAAATCACCGTTTGCTACACCGTGTCTTGTACGCGAGTGGCGAGTTAAGTCGGAAGCGGCAGCCTGGAGCCAGCGCACGACTTCAGTTCGGGATATGCAGGCAACGACACTGAATCCCGGCTTCCCTAGACAATCCCCAGACCTTCGAATTTTGGACCGTAGGTTGCATCATCATCGACAGCAACAGAGGTAGCTCATTAAGACAGGCAAAATGCAACCTTATATTTCAAATCCGCTTGTATACAGTGAGTAAATCAATAAGCAGAATTTGTTTGCAGACCCACCCGTTTCTCACTACGACTTTTGAATTGCGCTAGTATAAGGTCAGATGAACTTGGGTGTACGAACCAAAGAGCAAAGAACTAGCTTCGTGATAACCCTGTTTTCAATGACTGCTCTCCAGGTCAACAAAATACCGCTGGATACCGAAACAGAGAAGCTGATTGAATCCTGAGAATTTCGGTCTCTAGCCTCGAACCCGTATACAAATCACTGGAATGACTGAAAATCAAAACAGCGTTAACAACACACGGCGAGAGTGGGCCCTCAGTTTTCCTGGTTCTACCGGTCCACCGGGTTTGGACAGCTCATCAATTGTTCCCAGTTGGAATAAACTTGAATACACGATGCGAACATGTTGTAACTGAATCCTACTGAACGCAAACGCGAATAACTGCTATGAACAACGATGAACGAATAACGCGAATAGAAACCCCTTCCGATTGGTCACCCAAACTGCGAACGACAAGAACCAATGAGAACACGGACAAAGCAGGTTCCGGATAGCAATGTATTTAGCCACCAGACGCTTTGTGAATTTACATGAGAAATCTTTCTGTATTTATAGAACAATCATGACCTTGCGGTGGCGTGAGCACGCGAAGAAATATTTGAATCCCACGCCGATGCATATCTCAGTAACGGGTCAGGTTTACCCTGGCCCTAACACCTCCCCTTTGAGAATGTTGATCGTACGACAGAAGTCTGGGGTTCATTTGCAGAGGCGTCATTGGCCGTCGCACTCGGTCAGTCCATCTTCTAGGGAGCAGTTCATGTGGCGGACTTTGTACGTTGGGAGTCGTTGTTGCGGCCTGTGACTGCGGTAGACCAAACTTCTCCATGAGGA
>LUCH01006720.1:16877-32838 GCA_013368495.1 Paragonimus heterotremus
TTGTTTTTATTACCAACAGTGTATATTAGAACGGCGGCAAAATAACGTGTTTACGCTGCGAAATAAGGCATCCTAACCACTTCACACTAGATGAGAATGTTTGTCGCCATAGTTAGTTAAGACCGGTTCCCAAGTCATACCAAGTCTGTAGGCACATCTCGTCTTTTTTGAACAGCTCTTGTAGGCTATTCATCATTGCTAGTAAACTTTAGACAGTGTCCAGCATAACTACCCTACGGCCTTAAAATGCGATGCGAAGCTACCTCTCCAAATCTACATGTACAATTGGTGGTGCGCTTCCGTGGGTATCTCGCACGAACGAATTCTTCTACATGCTTGCGGTTGTTATTTTTTGATTATAACATCCACAATATAGTTTCACTGTGTATGTGTTAAAGCTTCGCTTAGATTGTTTAACTGGTCACTTCGTTGCTGGCCTGCCCTAAGAATCGGTAGGTTGATCAACGCTGATCAACCTTGGCTGGATAAATAATAGGAAAACTTTCAGTTTGATCGTTCACAGTGAATGGCTCTACAGTTAATCATGAACGGCAAAGAAGATGCTTTTTTACTACTGGCAAACCACGCTAGTTTGGTCGCAGTAGCCAACAGTTTTTATAGTTACGTTGCGCTCTCGAACACTGATGTATTGCAACCAGATTTGCTCCAGTCATATCCACCGCGTTCTTTGGTAGATTTCTACAAACAGTTCTTTCTGTTCACCTCGACACAATATTCTTTCCCTTAACAGACCGGGGTATTCACGACGTCAACGACAAACACTTTTCTCCAACTGCTGTCGGACAACCTCTGTTAATGATCTAGCAACCGTACATTTTCACTTATGTCGTACGCACTGTTGTTCTTACAACATAAGATTATTGCATGCTTTTTCGGGTTGCTTACATTGAGATGGGTACGGTGACTGGTGAAATTTCTTGTGCACAACGGAGTTTGTGAATAAAACATTTATCGAGTCCCTGAGCTTTGTTGCTGGAGTTCCTTCACGGCATCAGCGTGACTGTCATCGACGCAATTCTATCGAGGGCAGCTTCAATGGCCAGTTCAGAAAAATGGTCATGCATGAAGCAGTTTGACCCCTGTGATGTTCTCAGAAGCATACCTTCACAGCCGATCTAACGTCTACCTGCGTAATAAGCGGTGAATTATCATTCGTGTCCACGCCAAAAAACTTACGAAACACTTTCATTACGCCAGGTGGTCCATCCGTTCCGAAGAAACGTCGGCAAACTTCTTCATTGCTGACTTGGCGTCTCCATCTACGTTGAACACCGGAAACGGACATTGGGAAATTCATGGAATTATACAACTAACTCGTCAAAGAAAGCCGAATCATGCCAATACCACAAATGGTGTAAGTTAGTAAACACCATCCTGATCTATGTGTGATCTCGTCGGACATCTGTCCTCCAAATGAGATTGAGCGGTCGATTATCATCAGAACGGCGACCGTATGCTGTGCGACCTGTACTTTTGCTCACATTGTACGGTCAACTAGGCTGCATATCTTAAGATCGCTGCTGGACCTTCGTCTAGGTATTATGATGCTTAATAGACGTTGTTATCGTAACTTTACTTTAGGGGTCTCGCTTCTCGGCACTTCAAAGACAAGCTCGATTTATGCCAAATTCGAACAGAAAACTGAGCGCATCTGGTCATGCGAAATAAAGAACTGAAGTCTTAACGGTTTAAACTATTGTTGATACTTGTCAATAAAAACGAGCAGCTCGTTGTTGTGGTGTTAAGCACACATTTTCAGGCTGAGCGTCGGAGATGGTGATTATGATAATCGAGATGACAAATAATATTCAACCTCATCAGCTACCGTAGCTGTGATGTCTGAATCCTGCTACTGTATATTACCCAATCGTGATGCCAAATCCACTGGCTGCATATCTGTGGTAATAGATGCACTAATTAAGTCCAGCTACCCTCCAACGGACAAGATAGTTAATACATTGTTTACAAAGTGCTTTCTTGAATCCTCCCGTTAAAAAGTATGCCCAATTCACGTAAACTTGCTTGACCTTGAGCTCAGTTCGGATGACCATGCAAATTATGTAATCACACTGTAACCACGATGCTGTCAGAAATCTCCTGTGCTGGTCATGACAATATGCATTAGGTTTCCGTGACTCAATCAATTTCCGAAAGTGTCGGTTTCAACTTGTGTTTGAATCACAGCCTACGTAGAGTAGATTGAACGGTTTGTAGACCTATGACTTCTGCTGACCTAACGGATTTACAATTCTTTCTGTTGGTTGACTTTGCCTTTCACCCCACCCAACTTGTCTGCAAACTTTCAGAGAAGCTTTTAGTACAGATAAGTCAATACCGCGTATTCGCGTTTATCATGCTCCATTGTCGCGAACCACTTGTATCAACTCCGTTTTACACAGTTCACTTAACAGGAATATCGCTTAATTAGCTTAGTTTCACACAACCTTAATGGCAATGTACTTTATCAATACATCTGATCACGTTTCCAAACCCTTGGCAGACACCTCGGCCAAGCACCGTGACGTGTGTTCGATTTGCCCAACCTCATTTGTGTGAGGTCAATTTATGTTGTTATGGTTATGTCCTTAATGTTTTGATCTGTCTTTGGTTAGGAGAACAAGTTGTATGCAACGAACTATAATTTTCACGGTCATGGTCGTTAGACCATTGTCCTACATTTTCCTCATTAAAGTACATACAGCAGGTGACCTTCGAAGGCAAATCTTGTGCCATAAAATAATACGACAAATAACAAGGGCAAGCTAACATGATATTCATCAGTTATACATGATGCTTCGTTTTTCATCACACACGTTTTTACTCAAGCTTGGGTGATCCTACACACAATCATTGCTCTTGTTAACACTGAATTCAAAACATGGTATAACGTTATTTGGTTTGTACGCTAAAACATTCAATACTTTACAATCACTGTGGATTTCATCTGCAAATTTCTTCTAGTTTTATGACACACAGGTGGTCTGTCTTAAGTTTCCGCAGTGCATCTCACCACTACCTTGCACTTAACATGATTGCGCGATTTCATTTAGTGTACGGGGACCATTTTGTTGTCTCTGAGTTGGTTTTGGACACAAGGAATTGAATGATGTGCGTTGGCTTACTACTTTAGGAAATCTGACGACTTTGAATTCATCAAATAATCTTGGCAACTGGTAACTTTTCCTATATCTTTTTATTGCCTTAAAACGATAATTTCGTTGTATGCTGGTCACGGCGATATCAGATTGAAATGTATCACCAGACATATTTTATACTCAAGTCAAGTGGCTGCTCACATTGCTGTTTTTTTATCGTCTTGTTGAATCTAACTAATCAACCCATAATGCGAATTTCTAGGTTGCATATGGTTTTGTTCTGGTTTAAAACGTAAACTGCATCCCGTCTACTAGTCTCGCAGGATTCACTGGTGGATAACATCTCACTGAACGATGGCAAAGTTACATACGATTATCACCAGCATGCCACGCGATTCTTCCTTACCACAGGTCTCGCGCACTCTGCAACAGTTTTATTTTGTCGTTAACTCATGCTCAGATTGGTCTTTTGAGTACGTAATAAGGTACACATTTTCACGGTGAACAATGTCACAAATGTTAACTCGAATACTCTGCTCTTTCTATTCTGGTCTCGTAATTGACTATAGAACACAAGTACGAGTTGGACACCAAGACTACTGTGGCAAAAGAACGACTGCAATGCTTTTCTCTCTTCTAATATAGATAGAAACGCCAACTCTCTTGTGTATGTTAGCAAAACAGCTTGTAGCATGAAAGAAAATTAGAAAAGGATATACTCAGCTCCATAAGTTCTAATTCGCTGATATAGATAAGAATTGTCTGTTGATTTCAACTGTTATTGCGGAGCGGCAGATAATTTCTTGATTACGTATATGAACCCATATGGGTATTTCATACGTGGGACGACCCGGTCTGTTATAATTTGTTAAGAAAAGATTTTATTTTATGGCTCCTATTTAGTCGGCTGTGTTTGGACATTTCTATTTGCTTGACGCACTCGTTAAAAATAACCTGTTCTACAAATGTTTTTGCTGCCTTCCCGAAATAGCTCCAGCAAGCGTGCATGTTGCTTGAATTTGCTTCAGCTTTTGAGGTTGACACGCTTTCTCATCAGCGATTGTGCCCATATGCTACTTTAATCATTTCTTTTGTGATTAGCCTAAAGCAATTGATTGCCTGATCAACACAGGTGTGGAAATGCTTGAGCAGAAGTCTACATCCTCCTTGTACAAATCAGTAAAGATGTGACATTTCTGTATGAGTTGAAACAGCATTCAGACGGTTACATAAGATAAACGCTCATTCAGTAGTTTCATCGTTGTTTTCAATTTCATATGAAGGCTAAGTAGATAAGTGATTCAGTGCACACTAGCACGTTGTGAGAACTGATCCAGAGAGCAGCCATCAGCCGATCTTGGGACTAAGTGTGGAGCGGTGTTTGTAATCAAAGATCAAGGAGCAAGCAAATGAATTGTGCTGTTAGCGAACAAACCAACACTTGCTTCTACTGTCATGCACACATTGGTCGATCAGTCGGTGAAAAGAGCAATGAACACATCGAGTCTAGAAGTGCTGGATTCCGTTTGGAAAATAAGAACAAGAGTGATCTGATTAAAGGGGACGAATGAAAATACACAACAAATCAGACAATGAAGAGGAGAACAAGATTGGGAACAGTAGCAATCTGATCAATGCAACGTGCACCTAAATATTAACACGTTATCTGAGATCTATTTCTGAAGGCACATCATTGGCTACAACTGCTTACCACCAGAATGCTTTTGCTTATGGTCTAGTGTTCATCACTGAAGGCCATTATAGGACCTCATGTGTGATCGGATTCGTGCTAGTAGTTTGCTACAGCACTGCTGTAAATTGATTAGCAAAGCTGGAAGATTTAGTAGTGAAACAGCAGACAACGTGATTTATTCGAAATTGTACGGACTACAGTTATACATAAACTATGACAGTAACACGATGAGTATAGGAAAAAAAGAAACAACATCCATGATTTTTAACCAGATAAAAGTTATTACCGTTACCGAGTACTTTTGGCTGCGTTCGTATTTTTCGGCTTGTCAATGGGACGCGTTGGACGGGCCACAATCGCTTTACCTCCTGCAGTTGGTTGTGAAGTACTGCTACAACGTGGAGCACCAGCACACTTGGATGATGACACGTTTTTTATTTTGTCTTTAATCTCTTTAATCGCAGCCGGTTTATTGATACCGCCCACCTTTGCATACTCCTCTGCAAGAGTGGTGTCAATAAATTTGCTAAACGCTTCAAAATCCATTTCTTTGACGTCATTTCCGTTGTATTTTCGCAAGGCATGTTCCAAAACAGTCACAGTAAGTTTATCATTGTAAAGTTTACAATCAGTGAAAATTTTTTTGATAGTCTTCTCGGTGGCCTTTTTTGATCCTTTATTAGCAGCTTCACAATATGCGTGAAACAGTTCTTTCATTTTCCGTGTTTACAATAGTCTAATTCGGCTGTTTCCTTTAAATTCAACCAAATTGATTAGATCGACCAATAGTATTGCTGTAAATATTACCTCTTTTTCATTCGTCAATTTCTTACCATGTCTGTTTCAGCACCACATATGAGAGGAATAGGAACAATGCAGAGAATTCGAGTGTGGTAAGAACAAACAACTGTACAGTGTACCATAGACAATAAATACTCATAGCTGAATAACTGTTCACTAATGGAGATCATTCTAGTGTGAATATCACCACTGTGTATATGTTGAATTTAGCCGAGCCTCCACACGGTATTCATGACTAAATGATCGACAATTTTCTGGATTGATATCGATGGTAGATTTCATCGCGTATAACACTTAACATTTTGTGCAACTTATACGTGGAACTGATATCTCCGGACTTAGACATATTTGTGGTTACTGAGCTATCAGTTGCATTACTAACGAGGGAAGTGTTTTGAAAGCTATTTTTCATAAGGATTTTTACTGATTTCATAAGTGAATGTGGAGTACCTTGGTAAATGTTTCCAGCTAGATCGGAGTAATGAAATATCAATTATTCAATTAATCACTTAGTCCTATACTAAATAATTGTTCTCAAATAATATCCAGTCTACATTTTGTTTGTATCATTATGAGTTTTTCTACCGGTCCATGTGTATGTTATTCTTGTGTATTCTCGATCTAATATTTTGTTGCTGAACTGTATCCGAAATTTAACGGGAGATCATCTGCGAGGGGTATAACCGAAACCAGTGAGTGAAGTGCATTAAGGTTTTCTATATGCAGTTGATTTTATGGACACATGGAGCCCAGATATAAAATATTAAATTAGCCACCGTTGATAGCTTTGATGATTTTTGAATTGTTGTCAGAATAACGCTTTTCTGTTCAAAATGGATTCATCCAATAATGAACTTCAGTTTTAAGCTATTTGTCAACCTACTTCTACTATAGTGCCTCGGTGCTGCGTTCGGAAATGTGAACTGTTCGTTTCTGTTGTTATTCATTTCAGCTTACTTCAGAGTGCTGGAACCTTGCCAGACACAGAAGGTGCATTCATATTAGGTTGTAGTGAAACAAGTAACTCAGTGAACGGATTGAGTCGTAATTCAATCGCAGGTAATAAGGAGGCCATTTTTTATGACATGTTTGGTTTTCATGGTAAACAATGTAAGCAATTAAGTTTTTCTTTATTCTTTCAAATATTGTTTACGGTAACGTGGTTGTAGGAAAAAGAATTGAAACAAACAGTACGCCCGCATTTTAAGCTTTGATGCAATAAGATAGACGAAATTTTATTTGCTATCTTATAGACTCTCGCCAGACGGGTAATAAAATCTGGGGATATTTCATCAAACTGGATATCTTGGTAGGTGTTTAGATATGAATATTAAGTTGAAAAAATATTTAGCTCGAGATGATGTTGATAGAGAACAAATTCCCTCTCACTCTATTTAAGAGCGATGCGGTAGGTAATCTAGTCAGTAGTATACTGACAAACTCGATAATCGTAATCCATGGTGCCGCGTAGACGGTGACAGTCATCAAAAGACTGAACAATACGGATATGATCTTGGAGATAAATTATTCACATTTTCCATTTCCATTTATTCTTTCATCTGCTGTCATTTTTGGCCGGTTTTATCAGGACTCTCGAAAATGGCTCTAGCATAGTGTAAAGTAACCCAGCTCGAGTTCTATTGAATTGCAACTGGCCAACGTAAATGGAAAGCGCTTTCAAAATAATCTACAATTGTACACTATGTTCTGGCTGCACTAGGACGGACCTGTTATCGAAGACAGACAAGATCGTAGTCAGGCTCCGTTACCCAACTTTTAGTTCCGGGAAACACTAGGTAAAGTCTTGTTTATTCGTGACTACCTATCTAAGAACTAACCAAAATTTATTTAATCACTAACCGCGTGCAAGTGAGTAGAAGATTAGCACCCACCTGTCACTTGTCTCATCAGTACATAGCACACACACATACACACTACTTCAGTTAGCCCATCTTCTGTGCATTACTTATGTGCATGTGTGTGTTACTTTTCACTTTCTACCACAAATACTTATAAAGCTCCTTCCTATTACGTTGACTGTTTGGGCACGGTCAACTTCGTTCCATACAATGAAACCGGTCACGATCGTGAACGTTGTAATAAAAAGTATTTTGACGGACCACGCCAATCTTATCCATCACGTTACAAGCAATGCTGATGAGACCAACGGTCTACTCAATAAAAGTTTGGTGGTACGCAACACAACATGGACAAAACCGCTCTCAGTGTTCGGGTGGTTTAAAGGTGAACGTCAAACAACGTTCACATTACAGGTGAACATTCATCCAAGTATTCGTTTTAAAAATCCTAAGAATGGCTAACCGTATATTGTGATAGGTATCTAACTTTTATGTGAAATAGGGTGTCATGTGGGCTACACTACTTTCCTCGTAAACGTTGCCTCCATCTTGTCACATTGAAGTAGTCTAACCTTTAGTATCTGGTCCACTTCGCAACTTTGCAGCACATTATATTTGGGAATGTGAAAACTGCTAGGTGCTCATAGTTCGTTTTTGATTTTTTACGACCGACCAATAACGGGGAATACAAACGTAAAAAGTGGGTTAGGGTTAATGTTGGGAACAAATGGGGAAGTAAATGTTACCTGGTTCGTTTATTTTGAGTCATCTCGGGCTTCTGGTTTCATTCAGACCCATTCTTTTGTTACGCGTCGTCAGAGTAGTCTCAGCTGAACTTTCAAGAATGTGTTGCACCGCAAGTGGTATTTGTGAAACGCAGATGCCTTTGGGATTGTTTATCTGGATAACCAACACATGGGGTATGCGCTACAATACACAACTAGCAAACACTAATTTGCTTATAACACTTATCCAAAGACGTAACGGTTGCTACGGTTATTAATGCCCAGTTCATGTACATAAAAACAACCATTCAATGCCGGAATGCACTCTGAAGTTTTTTCATATTTTTTCCGCGTTACTTCAGTGTCCCAAATGCATGCTCATGAGCCGTGGCGTGGGTAGTTTAGTGCGATCGCTCGTTCTCAGTACACCTGTTTTCTAATTCTTCGATGCTTTTATTTGTAAACCATGCCTGCTTTCTTGGTTACTGTATCCTAGACCTAGCCGTTAAGTGGGAAATTATGACGTGGGTTAGGTTTTTCTGTCCCAACTGGCAGGTCCAAACCTGTAAAGAAAACTAACTGTATCAAATTCATTTCGCACAAATTGCGTCCCCAGTTTAACAATAGAACTAACGTCGTTTTAAGTCCATTTGATATGAGCTGGATAATTGCGCACCACAAAAGTCACTGGATTATCACTGAAGTTTGAAGACACTCAACTTTACTGGTTTTGTATCTCGGTGCGTGGAATCACAAACGTAAGAGCGGCCACTTTGGAATGTGAAAAACAGATGGAATATCTGAGCTGACTTAACGACAATTTTGTCAAGCCCTGAGAAACGGAAATGGAGTTGGCCGAACTTACGTGTTTCACGCTTTATAACCATTTGGCGAACGGAAGCTATGTTTGCATCAAACCTATTTGCTTTGGGGTTCCAGTTTAAGATACTGATCCCTGGAGGTGGCTCTTCTTACGACTGATTACATAACCATACCGTTGATAGATGTTCGCTTTTGAACTGATGTTCTTTCTAAACACCAAGACAGCAATACGTTTGCTTTTGGTTAAAATCAAACCCAATATGAAATTGACCAACCAATCATGAATCGCAGTTAAATCCAGTCAACTCGCCCATTAACTAAGCGTGGGTTTCACCAGTTCCGAATGTTATTGAGTGTTGTGACTGATTTGGTGACCCGATGTGTGTAACGGCAACACCCATCTGTGTTGGTCAACAATTCATGCGCTGACCATTGTTTCTAATAAAACACGTACTGTGCGCACACAGTAGTCATCTGACGAGTCTGCTGTGCTTTGCAAACATGCTGTTCTGGAAGTTCCAATTACCGTAGTTGGACAGCAGAGGTATTACTTTATTGGTTACCTTTTTCGCCACACTAGGACAGTCCTCATTGTCAGACTGTCAACTGAACTCATTGGGTTCGCAGACTGCACGTAACTCAACAATAAACTAAATTTGGCGAATGCTAATTTGGTAGCGTTACTCCGTGTTGACTGAGCGAACCAAAGCGTTATGATTGCTAATTAATCACAGCTTCCCCTCACCTTGTATGGGTCATATGGGTCGAGAAATCCAGCAAAGTTAGTGAAGAAAATGCTTTAAACAGCAGTAACTGGTTGGAGAATCAGTTTAATGACAGTTGGGATAGCCGGTGACTCCGAATTCATATAACCTACAGAAATGAGTTTCGAAAAAATCACTTGGTTACTCGTCCTATTAACCTTCGGACCCTCTGAGTGCTTTATGTGCCGTCTCGATATCAATCACCTGACCATGTTCTCTGTTATCATACTGTATATCATGCTAAGTTCCAGCTTCCAATAATGTAGCCAATCTGTAAACGCACAATATAGCAACAGCAGCTTATCTACAATTAAACCTCTCGACCATCCTGTCAGCGCTCCGACCGATCACGAAAAAAACGGAGATACCCACAACTCTCCCCCTCGTTGCCGAGCGTTACTGGAATCAGTGTTCAGTTGTTCATTCTTTCGCTCCTGTCTACATTCCACCAGTTAGGACCGAATCATAGAGCATATTGCATCTGCTGAATGAGGAAAAGTCAGATCTAGATCGTAGTAAATATTGCCTTGTTCCGTATCCGACCTCGTTCATTTTGAAGACGATCTCACTGGTCCACTTACTCAACTCGCCGCCTACGCTGAAACGTTTAACATCTCCGTAAGCACAACAGTCATCCGATAAGATTCAGTCGATAGCGTCAGTAACATAATTGAGGCGCAACCAAAACTCCCGATTCCAACACGTCCCACAAAGCTGTATTTTCACCTGTACATGCACTATGACAGAAGTTTGAGAAAAGAAAGCTACCAGAGGGAACTTGGGATTGTGCGTGCTCTATGAGCATTGCGATCAAGCGGGTGCTTACTGCTTTAATTTCCAAACGCGCGCACTGCAGAGAAAAGCATTCAGGCAGTCTTCTGCAGTGATTTAAATTTGGAATAAATTGTTGGTTCCTACGTTTTGACGATGCTGATGATTTTACAATCTACGACACAAAATTTGAATCGAATAGACAGAGGACACAAATTGCAGCATGAAGTCGGTTCACACATTCTCGTCAGTCATAAACATGTGAACAGCATGGGAAAAACATGCATGACTCAAATAAAATGGCTGAAATTACAAGGTGAGCTGTACCATGAATGGTACTCACTGCGAAGTTCACGGTAAGAAAAGAATGACGGTCGATTGTTTTGAACACGTAGAACCGGTTGCTGAAGGTCGAGCAATAAGGGTACAATACAGATGAGAAGTTATAAATTGTGAGCATCTACCAGAACTGTAAACGATGATGCAACACTGACGTTGTGACCTGTGGTCGATAAGTGCTTCGAGATGGATGGAGCGGCGTTTCGTTTCCACTGTGTTACTGGCTGGTGAATGGATTAATGCCTCTGGCGACCACTTTGGGATACGCTCTTTGCCTCTGGTTTCAAATGTTCTTCTTGTTCCACGGATGTAGGTGCTTCTGCCGTTGCGGAAAGACTGACGGACAAAATGACGGAGAAGAACCTGAAACTCTGTCTTCTGACTCATGGTAGATGCGATGGTAGAGGAAGGCGACAGCTGCGATGAATTGTGGGTGATGTTAAGTTTATATGAAAACCAAAAAATCTCCTACTACTCATCGGAGGCAACTTAGTCGATTATGAGTGTAGAACAGTTTGACTGCATTACTTACGAGTTCCAACTTGCCACTAATCACCGTTCCAAAGCAATTCACCAAAGTGTCATATACTGTTGATGGCGTAACTTTACTCCATTTCCGGATAGAACAGTATGAGAAAATTGATAGCACGATGAGCTTCACTTGATGTTATTTGCTCTGCAGGTTGTCTACCCTGTGAGCATATTCCTGATACCCTGTACAATCACAAACGCACTAGTGATCTTAACATATACAAATGCAGCAAAACTAATGAAATGTGTGTGTTGTTTTCATTATGTTGGCATGCAGTAAACTGAATGTTCAGTTAATCCATTTGAACAACATCTAATCAAATATCGAAGAAAAGCAAATTGTTCTGTCGTTCCTACTCAAAGTCGCTGACAGATTTTGGCAGGTCAAGTTGAAAGCTTCGATTGTTTTTCAAGTCCGTTCTTCATTTTGTTTTTCTTTCAAGAACACAGCATCAACGCCGGTTCCATAGCACATTATAGTATACGATTGGGAAGAACGTTTACTCAACTTTGGTTACGGCCACACCAGCTAAAAGAGAGCAAAGTGACCTCTCCATACTTATGCCGCCTATTTGCTGTAAACCTTTAAATATCGTTAGAACGGAAAGAAAACTTGAAACCAGAGGCAAAGAGCGTATCCCAAAGTGGTCGCCAGAGGCATTAATCCATTCACCAGCCAGTAACACAGTGGAAACGAAACGCCGCTCCATCCATCTCGAAGCACTTATCGACCACAGGTCACAACGTCAGTGTTGCATCATCGTTTACAGTTCTGGTAGATGCTCACAATTTATAACTTCTCATCTGTATTGTACCCTTATTGCTCGACCTTCAGCAACCGGTTCTACGTGTTCAAAACAATCGACCGTCATTCTTTTCTTACCGTGAACTTCGCAGTGAGTACCATTCATGGTACAGCTCACCTTGTAATTTCAGCCATTTTATTTGAGTCATGCATGTTTTTCCCATGCTGTTCACATGTTTATGACTGACGAGAATGTGTGAACCGACTTCATGCTGCAATTTGTGTCCTCTATCTAATTCGATTCAAATGATTCAGAAGGATTCACTGCTTCATATTCACACAGATAATTGTTTGTACTGAAATTCGACCTCTGCTTTCAAGACTGTAGTAAGGAAATGTCGGACCGGTCTGCATATAGCGTGGACAAGCTTAGTGATAGCATTCTTGTCTCACTTTTTTCATCAGTTGCCAGTTCACGTCCAGTATTTTTAAAATCGAGTTTTCGTGGCGTTCTTCACGAAAGTTTCTGACTTTCGCACTCCAGTGATTTTTCTCACATCCTTGAATCTTATAGTTACTCGGGCACTTCAGTTTTCTGACTGATTCAGTATGTATCTGATAAAGAACCTTGGACTATCACTCTGGTTGCATCAGTGGTAGATAACATATTGAATGTATGCTTCGATCAAAAACAGACATGACACAGTCCTTATCGGTGACTGCTGAGAGGTGCGATTTTCGGAGCAGAACATTATCAGTAATCTGTATGCTTGTAATGAATAACGTGAACAGCGTTGACATCAGATGTTTGCAATTTTTCAGTGCATAAGTAATTAGACGGACAGTGTTGGTTGATTTTTGTCGGTTACCAACTGCCATATACATATTATATGCCTACTGCCTTATGGTGTGTCAGTTTGAACTGTTAATTTACAGTGGGAAACATTTGTTACTATAAAGCAATCAGTAGTGTTATGATTTAGCTAAAATTGCCGCATATTTTTAAGACAAAGTGAAACCAATGTGGACTGTCGTCGAGGTTTGTGTTCAAAATAAGCGGCATTTCATATACCACATGGATGTCCGAAGATATCCCTGTTAAGTCGGAAAATATGAACAGGGTGGGAATTTAATCGCATAAGTGAATCCACCATTGTGATCACAGATGGTCTAAACTTCGTGAACACACTTCAACGCACAGAAACAGAAAGACCACATTAATTATGAACATGGGTAACAACACATATAACGGAATAACTTGTCTCCTCGGCAAAGACTGGCTTCGAGCCCTAATCATCCTCTGTGAACTTACAACTAGAGGTCCGATGTTTACCATGCAGTTCAATTTTACTAAATAACTCACGATAGAGAGCTGGCCATCAGCATTACAGAATAATACTGCACCTTGATGTGTTGTGTTTGAAATATGATGGCCACATTACCTTAGTCTGCTACTCATTCACAGGTAGCACAGGATTCGATGGACGGATTAACTGTGTCAGTTGATTGACTTATATTCGGCATAAAGTTTAAGGAAAAAGGGCATGATGTCACAAGGTTGGTAGAAAGTGGTGACTATGCCCACCGTCTCGAGGTGATCCAGAACGATGTTCACCAAAGTATTTGTGTCACTTCCGCTAGTCTGTATAATGGTGGCAGTAAACGAAAGGTTAGGCAATATATTGCAGTCCTCCTTTGCCAACGTAACAATACCTTTTTATTTACGAGAACTGTGTAGAAAGTTTCTTTTTCAAAGTTGCGCGACATGTCCTGCTAACCTGTATTCTCGAATGCATTGCGTGCTTAAAACAGCGATATGGTAGAGCGACGCTTTTAGGGGTCTCGCAATGCAAGCTTCAGCGATTTATGCAAATTTCATGGCTACCAACTGGTGCCTTTCCCAACACTCTGCCTGTGTTCAAACTTGTTTGAGGACGTGAACAATAGTTGAATGATTGTTAAAGAATGCAAGCCGCAGGAATAATAGCTTCCATCTCAGGGCTATCTCTGTATGTTCTCTAGCCTGCCACTCGACTGGGGCCACCAGAAAGATAATTGTACCACGGCTGATAAGATTTATTATCGGAAGTAGTGTGATAGCTAGGCCAGTGGTACATGTTGTGAGTTTAACCAGGTATCAGATGTTTTTGTATTTTTTTTCATTTGTTCCCCGAATATCTAAGAGATTTCTTTACGAAAGCTTACTATTTCATACAATTGATCGAAATCCCTAAACGCGTTGGTCAAATGTTCGAAACACTGATGGCGGACGTTAACTTAGTTGTTGTTTGTGAAGATCGTCGACGAGCAAGAGTTCGTCTGATAGGGATTGTAACTATCATACCACTCGCTCACACTCTTGGAATCAACTAAATTATGCATTGGGAGACAAGAAAACCTGAAAATCATAGTCAGAAGACTGCGGATCCCGAATTACCCCAGGGTTCTACGACGTATGCTAGTACAGTAACTCATGAAAAAGGTCTATCCGAGAAGGATACCTGAAAGTCTCCGCCGGGAAGCAAGTTCTCGTTGACAGGTTGCTGCATAACGTTTTCCTGACCAATAATCCTTGGTCAACTAATAAAATGACGTAAATGTCAATGAAGTAAATTTTTTTCTGAAATGTCTGTGTTCCCCTGCTGTTTTAGACAATTTTTTCCTTCGACTTCCGTCAGATTGTAGTGGAGCTCTGTCACACTCGAGACTGAATTAGTGAGACAGTTCTGGAGTAAGTGCATTATATGCAAATACAAATAAACACTATACACGACAACATACGAGAATGTTTGTTTTAGACAAAGGAAACCATATCATAGTTTCGGTGATAATTCTCCATACTCTCACCTATTCCACTTTCCTGGCTATGTCGAAATTTCTATACACAAGAAATATAATTACCCGAAACATGTTTTATAATGTGTAGTTGACGATGAACACTAACCAGTGCTCCTCTAGCATTCGCAGGTGAAGTACTGGGGATGTGAAACACGAACATTTTTTTTTAGCGTGGAGCCGTCTGTTGCCTGACCCATGAACAATGTTTGTAAGGAAGCCAGTAAAGTCTTACGACAGTGTACTTGCGAAACCCATGTGCAGGCTTTTGGTAATACATCTAAACGCTTACTGCTGTTGATTGCTTAATTTGCAGCCACCCACCGTCCATACTCACTATTTATGAATGTCTCTACCCCAATTTGGAGTACACTAGTTTGAGTCTTGGGTACTCTAAGGCTTTGAGCAACATCTTGTGAATGTCTTACACCTTGACTCAAATCCACTATGTAAACTCCATTATCTGAATGTAGAAATGCACTTTTGCTTCCATTGTGAGTAGCCTGTTAACATCTGTGAACTCAAGTTCAAATTCATTTTCTCCCTTCTGGAAGTTTGTTTCAACTGTTGTCTTTTACCTTTTGATAATCAACTGATTTTATGGTACTTTGAATGGGCACTAATGAAGTTTAGTTGTGCTTTGGTAGAACACCCAAATCCCAAGATGGACAGGCACTCATCAGCCCACTCCAGTCCAAGAGTTAGTTGGCGGCATCCGAAACGGATTAGCCTGTCACAGTGACCGAAGCCAAAGGACGCCTGCGCTTTAAACCATCACCGCAAGTGGCCTGCGCCGCACAACTTGCGGTCCCACTCACACACCACGTATCTGGTGTAAACCCGAAGGAATAAGACTAGTAGGTGTGTGAGTCACGCCTTTGTATCCAGCTGGCCAATGCTGGTTAGCCAATTGAATGACTAGCAAGAAAAGGAAACCCTTATCTCTCGGAAAATAAACAG
>LUCH01006722.1:10588-21689 GCA_013368495.1 Paragonimus heterotremus
CCGGCAGTTGGGTAAAACCTTACGGTGGGCAAGCAACAACGTGGTCACGAAATATGAAGACCTTGACTGCTCCATTGAGCAGAGTGGGTAGGTGTCGCCTGCCTGGATGGGGTCCTTGTGATCATTCAGCCCACTGATTAGAGACGCTATCCGAGATGGCGATGTGTCGCAGTCGATGGCCTACCTGTATTCATACCATTTCTAGTTCTTCCGCTCAGTCTTCTTTAGTAATTTTCAACCTTCTTAGTAACGTTTTCTTCCAGGATATTCGACGTCACTGTTGAGGCGAGCGGCGGCCCGAGCCACAGTACCTTTTGGTCAGGCTCATGGCTGTTATGATGATGATGGTTGTATACAGCAACACTTGCTCGTGTAAGAAAACTTTTATCGATCCTGCTACATTCTGGATGCGTTAAGCGAAAACCACCTTAACTAGCTTTCGCTGTAGATTATGTGACATTAAACCTTAAAGAAGTACCTTTATCCATGTCGCAACTAGACCGATTCATTTGCTGTACAAACGCTCACTGAGAGCTTGCATGAAGCCTCCAGTTCAGGGACCTGATAAGTATTTGTGTGAGGTGAGACATCCAGGTCACAGCTCATCACGAGCTGAACGAGTTTTGCCAACATGGCGCCTTACATAGATGCGATTTTTGAAACCATATCGATGAATATCTGTTGTCCACAAGACCGTTTATTTGCTAGCAAATTGCCTCTTGCGCTCAAAATCAGTTCACTTCCATGCAACACTGTAGTCGAATTCAAAGAGCGGGCTGAAAAAGATAGTCCCGAGGTAGTGTGAATTACTGATCATCCAAAGGCGCAGCCATTCTGAAATTCAAGTCGATTTCTTTCAACTAAAATCAAGAAAACTGATGATCTCTGGTGGTATACACTAGAGATCGAAGGCGGAGACGAAGGTGTTCGAGGGACGCTGGAACGATCACCCAAATGACCACTAATTGTCCTCAGCAGTACACTTATTAACATTCAAGGTGAAGGTTATTGCCGGTCCTGCCCACCTCATCCCACCGACACTACATTGGTGATGTAACGCCACTCGTCTGTTTCTTTGATTGTAGTCATGTTTTCAACAGTGTCAAATGTTGCAGTATCCAATCGAGCTTGGTTAATCCATTAAGTGATTATATCACTTACAGAACACAACATGCGTGCTTCGGCAACGTCGTCCTCTCACCTAACCGTGGTGCTACTTCTATTTACAGTTTACAAGAGTATAGTGTCGTCACCAGAAGAAATTGCGGTTGTCAGATACGCGAATGTCGTTGATTCTAGATATTTCCCACCCAACACAACTGCCCATTTCAAGACAATTATTAATTAAATACTTCGGAGTGATTACGTCATGGTATGCACTAGTACTCCCATATCTGTGATGCTGTTATAAGTCTGCGAACTCACTTTGTGTGGTTCATTTAAAAGAATTTCCACTCTCCACCACTTCGTTCCAAGAGGCTCGCATATTTCGCCACTCCTTATACTGTTCTGCAATTTCCTCGATCTTTTACGTAGGCCGAACATATATGGATCCATAAGACCACTGTCACGAAGTATTAATAATACACGCGTATAATCTACCAATGTTACTGTTGTATCTTGTTTGAGGAAGTGCAATAAGCTTGCTGACAAAATCTTAGATAATTCGCCCCCTATTCTTGCACCTATTTTCACCCCATTCTGTAACACGATCCGCATCCATACGTATGTTTCTTCGGTAATCCTCTATCTAGCCAGATGTTCGGGTAATCCTAAGCTTACTTCTCTAGAGCTCACTAAGTGACAGTGTGTATAACAATATTCGTTTGTACATCCAAAAAAAATAGATTCACCGTCCAATTCGCAGTTCAACCATTATAACTTCCTATTACTGTTGTACATGGGGGAGCATTGATATCTTACGAGAACTGAAAAGCACATTATTGACGTTAAGGTTACCCAGATTGATCTATCGATTCATTTGGTAAAAACTCCGTTTGGTTGAAATAAGTAATCCTTCCGAAATGAATTTGAAGTCCCAGACAAATTGTTTCATAACATTTCCACAAACACCAGGTGAGTTATCACCCTAGATTTCACCTCAAATGAATAGCTGGTATGTGCACAGCTAGGAAAATATCATTATCGCTTTTTCCTATGACATAAATTCACGCAATACAGTAAGTACAAATACAGTAGTCAGCCATGAAGAAATGATATTAAAGAAGTAGAGGTAAAGAAGAGACTCACATTGGTTAATAGGAATAAAACCATGCTAATAAAGTTCCACAGATAGAAATTTCTCACTTTTCGGAATGCTCAAACTGAGACGCAAAAGTTATACGGAAACTAAAGTTACGTGTAATATGAATTGATCACTAGATGTGAACACGCTCAATTTTCCAAGCTCCCAGAGAATATCGCAGACGAATAAGAAGAAGATCTTTAGCCATCTGTAGCCAGGAAAAAATGGGCACAAGTTTTGAGCCTGGAAAAAAAAATAGAGGAATCATTTAGAAAAGAACCAGGGTGCATAGCAAACCACCGAAAGCTTCCAAAAATCCAATTGGCTGATATTTTCAGACACGGCAAAGTCATCTGTACCCCTTAGCGTTTGATCATCACGGTTAAATAGTCATAAGGTCTTTCAGAGAAAACAGAACGTGCGTCCTAACAGACATAAGTCGACAACCATGTGAGGAGAGGGCATTGCAGCCGTGTTAGCAGATGCCATAAACAAAGCCAAAAATATTTATCTGGAACAGCAACAACATATTAGAAACACGCACCTCCCACTTCGTGCCAATGGACCGGTACCTCAACCACTTCCATGTCGAAATGGCGAGCCAAGTAGAGAAGATCCACATCGAACGCCCATCGTTCCACATGCAAGTTATGGAACAGCACTCGCGCGGCCGTTCGACTAAATAGTTTGAACCCACATTGTGTATCGCGTACTCCGCGAACACAGAGAAGCCAAACGCAAAGCTTGAAACCGTACATGAGAAGGTTTCGTAAAAAGTGACGTTTGACGATTGCCTCTGCCTCCATATGAGCTCTGGAGCCACAAATGACGGACATGGCCCCGTTCTAATTGCAAATAGAAATACGACGTAAAACGGAGTTGAAAAAACTGCTTCCCCATGCTGGGTAATAAACAGTAAAGAGCGCAAAATTGTATTCATTTTACTTCACAAAGTTGTTCGTTCGTCGATTAATTGGATTTGCTCAATTGTAAAAATCATTAAAATATTCAGAGACCATTGCCGAATAACGGATCGCCAACCCTGATGTGTATGACATGGTCATCTTGGAGACAAATTCTGTATATCTCCTCGTGTGGTCAGAATCTTTACATTTAGAAAAATATCGTTGTGCAGATTTGGTGACGATTAAGATGGATGGACTATTTCTTATGTCCCCCCTCAGGAGACGACTGAGCAAGGAATCATACACAAACGATTGCAGCGGAACGTTCGGATTCAGTGGTACGACTGTCAACGCACTGGAATAACGAAAAACGACGGCCATAGTTCAAATTTTAGTTTACGTAAAAATGTGCGTTGTAACGTGAGAGGAGCTGAAGGCTGATGTTCTTTCAAAAAGGCACTGGCCAAAAAATGACAAATAAACGGCAGTGGGGTTTACATTCTAACACATGCCAGTTAATGATGATCGAACAGCCAGTATTGACTGTGGACCCATTATCCTACCACAAGAAGTTTTATCACATTAACAACTTAGTGATTATATGATCATCATCACCATAGATAAAATATAGGCAGATTATGTCAACTTTTAACTGTCACAAAACTGCGGAATTAAGAACAACTCTCAAATAGGGTGTGAAAGGATTGAACTTAATCACTAAAAGTGCCTTGATTTCGGCTGAAAAACTCAACATCAAGCAGCAGACAAACAGCCGGGTGGTAAATGGAGGTAGGATGTCAACAACAGAACAGCTTCGGTGCAGTTCTCGCCCCGCTTCACTAATTGCACCTAATTCCTAGCCAAAATGAAACAAAAGACAGAGTAGTTTGCAGGGCCCGAATGTCAAAAATCTGGCATTCCTGTCCTGCACATGCCGTATTTCATCCACCACCCACAGTGGATAAAGCAACTCACAGGTACAAATTCAGTTTTTTGTTATTAATCATCACTTCATACACGATAAGCATGTTGACAAACACAGCTTCATGGAATTACATATGCTTTCCGACTTCAAGGATTCGTTCAGTCGGGGTTTTCCCTCTGGTCGTTTTTGCAGTGTTTCTTTGGCCAGGGTGGAGTCGATGGGGATGAGATCAAACGAAATCATTGCGTCGTCTTCCTCTATCCTGACGTCTCTCGTTTTTTTCAAGAACTGCATAAAATTGTTGATGGATTGTTCTGATCCGTCGATAAGAAGTTGGTAATGGTAGGTCCACGAGGCACAAGGATTATTGCTGATAGGAGGCATGGAAATCGGTTTGCGTGTTATGCATCGGCCACAGCTTTCAAGCCGATGGCAACGTGGTCAACAAGTACTGAGGTTCGTGACAAGGCATTAGCCATAGCGTTATCGCTGCCAGAGGCGTGCAGCACATCCACAAAAATGTGACAGGGAATTGAGGTAGTGCACTCCGCGACGCGACCGGAACGATGGCGGAAGGCGCATACCAATGGTTTGTGATAAGCAGAAGTCAAAAACTGCCGATCTTCGAGAGCGCATCGAAAGTGACGGACGACCTAATAACTCACGGCTAAACGCGTTGTATTTAGTCTCCGCGGCAGAAAGCGACTGGAGAAAAACGTCTCCAAATTCTGCCGACGAACTGTTAGAGTACAGAACCAACAGCTACGTTGAGAGTGGTGCGGACATAAAAGTGATGAGGCATCACTGCGACAGCTGGTGGGCTATTTATACTGCTACTGACAACCCAAACTTGCGTTTGGCAAAGTCAAAGAGTAAATCGCCTAGAGAGTACGCCAGCTGTGCATAGTGCGAAATAAATCAACTATAACAGTTGACCATGCCGTCAAAACGAAGAACACCTGCGAACGTTGTAAAACCTTCGAATAGTCTGCATCCTGCTCTTCAGCAATTAAATATCGCGCTGGTCAATGTGATCACTCGACTACCAGTTGGCTGAAAATATACTTATCCGCACTTATAGTGACGCTAAATGTTATAAGTCGTTTTAAGAACTGCCTCCGGTGTATCTGGTGATTTTTGGAGGTGCCACCAGGAGATCACCGACAAAGGGATGAACGAAGTTCAAGACCCTCGCGACTTCTTTCACAACGCGCTGAGCGACATTCCACAAACCAAACGGCACGCGTGGAAATTCGAACAAGCCAAATGGCGCAATCACAATTGTCTTCACATTGACGGCGACTGGGATCTGGTGATAAGCACACACTACACAGACTTTTGAGAACACAAGGGTGCTTTTGAAGAGAGCCGTGGTGTTCTGAATATTACCAACCTGTCAGGTACCGTGGCATTACTGAGCCCTCCGTAATTTCCAAATGCACGACAATCTCCTGATGTTTTTGTCAACGTACGGAGAGCAGGTGATTAAACTCGACGCGCGCTGTCCAGCTCGTTCGATGTTAGACAGAGGACTCGGATGAACACCGGAGGGTCAGTCGTAAGGATGTGGCATTGCATTGCATCTACGACGGACGGTAACGAAACAGACTACCAAAAAGCGGTAAGAAACTGTTGGACTGATGAAGCATAATTATTTGTAACTGCGTTGTTGTACACGAGCTTGATTGTAGTCGTATGGATCGACGTCCGGACAAAGGATAGGTTAATCTTGCGGTCAACTAGTACGTCAAAACGCTAGGGAAAGTGTGTGCCAAGTACTGACATTTGAACGTCTGCCACCTTGAAGATGCATCAAAAAGTGCGGCGAATGCCCAATTTCAATTTATGTGAACGCTTGTCGTACACCGTAATAGACATGCCGTTTGCTGCACTTAAGATTGCGGGATTCGTTCGTGAGATTCTGATGAGAGGACGCTGATCTCTACACCGGTATCGGTGACTTAACGATATCTGGACTCGCGGTCTCGAATGAAAGAGTTGACTATGAGCGCCAGCAACGTAGGTCGCAGCAACCTGCTGATCGGTTAGTTGCCATAATCCTTTGCAGAGAAGAGGCAAAGGTTACGACGGAACCGAGTACGATTACCGAATCGCTGGCTGTGCCAGCAGTGGTCGGGGATGGCATTCGCTACATGCGCACGCAGATTTCGGAAGGTGGAGCGAGATGGTCTTCGGTCAGAACTAAGAGAAGGAGCATACGAGCTTTGCGTCTTGAGGGCCTCGATTTAGTATGTGAGGTCGTTCGCACAGCCAATCAAGAATGCTAGTGCTTCCGTCGCCAGCGCAGGTACTTTGGAGGCTTACTTTCCGGACGTTTCCCAGATATGGTGGGAAGTGTCTGCCGTCTGCGACGGGAGTGCCTGAAGGTTGGCACTACGGATATTCTGTTGTACGTTGGATCCAAATTTCCTGTAATAATAACTCTACAAGCTGTGTGGCACCGATCAAGCACTGCATGTGGCATAGAAATTGTGAAAGCTCCCGATCTCCCACCTTGGTTGCGACTGGAAGCCGTGCAATGGGCTGACGGTCAGAGAGATCGATATGCTTAATAACCGTCTCTTTGAGCTGCTTGTCAGGCTCAACTGAAGCAGGCAGTTTCAGGATGTTGTCCATCTCGTCTATGACATGAGGCGAGGGGGCGACAATCACGGGGCACAACTGCTTTGTGGTGACATTTTGCAACACAAAAATGCAAACTAGTTTCGAGGGTTATTCTCCTTAAATGGCGCGAGCGGGACAGCATGTGCAAGAACGGAAACGTCTGACGAGATGAAAATCTGTCCCATCATCGTGACCGATAAGTGATAACAGTGATAGGGATAAAAATCAAAGGGGGCAAGAAACAATAATTGAGGTTAACTAAAGGAAATGTCTGCGGGAAATTATAGAAATAATCGGGATCACTAGTTTTAGTACGAACGTTCAGCAGATCGATCATTCTCATGTAATCAAAAGTTGGAAATCCACCTCTCGGGATGCATAAAACGTTTTACTGACTTGACCAGACGCAACCAGACGCAAACTGAAAATATGAACGAACGGGGAACCGGATGTATAGAATGAGGAAATTATCAGGTCTCGTGGAACGCTATGCGGCATGGATAAGTAATAATAGCTCGGGAGGATAAGAATCCAACTGTCGAGCACGCAAGCAAACCAGAAGTGCGTATGGCGCCATTGGCACGTATAAGCTAACTATCACACAAACACACATGAGCACGATCGAGTGTATTAAGCGGACAGCAAGTAAACACCCTTAAGATCGTAAACACAAAGTGTACTAGTATTTTTGGAAGTAACCTAAAAATCCCAAAGCAAACAGACCAGGGTTATCTTCAGATCACTATAGTATCATTGGTGCGCGAACAACTAAAACTAGTTGGTTGGTTCGTTCACCTGCTGTAGCTGTGTGCAGTTTACATAAAGTCTGCTGGTATCACGTTAACGACTGATGAACGTAAATCGAAATGTTAGAATCTCGCGATATATATATATATATATATACCTTTTAAGTAAAACCGGACCATTTGTACCAGCTAGCCGGAGCAGTGCGTAATTCGGTGAATGCCTAACAAACCAGTGATTCGAATTAAAATTCGGCAAATATTACCAAGTGTTCAAAGTTATACCTACACTGTAGTGCATAAAAACAGATTTGTATTTAACGACTATCTGCACTAAACGACAAGAGACCTAAGTTAAAAGTCCAAAACAACCGCCTTCAAAGTCAAGCTCCACGTAGCTGTTAGTGGACGCTCGAAACCCAAATTTGCAAGAGGCAATGAGCAGGAGAAAGCCCTGTGCCAAGATTTTTTGCCTGTTCGTGAGATGACAGTTTTGAAGTGGGAATCAGGAAAAATAGCGATATCCCACGGTTCCAGAGTGCAACAAACTAAGGCCAGAAACAGTCGGCCTTGACATACACAGATTAACGGGAAATATACCGGCTGGATTACCATCGTCGTGATTAGCAAGGCCAAAGAACCATAAAAACAACGAGTAATTCCAAGTTTATACGTAAAGCACGAGACAGGGATGCAACCAAAGTTCTAGCATTATTTGTTTCAGAACTCAAACACGCAAAGCAAACGTGTTCATATCTTCCAAATAAACAATTAAGCTGAAAATAGCATTAATACAACATCCGTGGTTAGATAGCAAAGTAACATGGATGGCAGGAACATGGACGAGAAACAGCCCAATTATCGTGTGTAACTCAAACTGTGCACATAGAACAACAAGAGATAATCTCACCCATCGACTAGCAATAACTGAAGACAAGGCGTCTTCAAGTCTTTCCACATCAGAGAACTTCGTAGCCCCATCTGCATCAGCAAACAGCAAGAGTCGACCACGTGCAGATAGCATGCCCTGAACCATTGGTAAAACAAAAAGATTGAATTCACACAGAAGATTCCCTGTTCTTAGTATTATCCAAATTTACTTTCTGCAAGCGAGTAGTTAATTCGTAAGGAATTGAAATAATGTTTGCTTTGTCAAATACTGTGGTGGTAACAGGTGAAATATCTAAACATTCAACACACCTAACCGGCATGATCACTAAACCCATACTCCGTTGGGAATATTTGAGACTGCTTTAGCTGAACTAAAAAAGAATATCAACCTCAGCAGCTACACTGAAGTCATGGAAATGGTTTAAAACAGTGTCCGCAACACTAATAATGAAGCAATCAGAAATATGATAGGCTCTAATGAAACAATCAAAATACTAGGTGGTATACACTAATGAAACTGGTGTTAACGTCAGCCCCTATGTAGAATAATTATGCTGGCCTTGTGCCTATGCGTAAAGAGCCATGAACGTGACTGGGTAGTATCGTTTAAGTCGCCGTTCACGACAACAATGACGATTACTGTTTTAAAAGAAGAAAGAGAGCAAACAAGATAGATTAGAAGAACCCGAGTTATAGTTAATACAACTGCCAACACGTCCAGTTGTCACGTAACAGTGAAATTTACAGTGCCTGCGTGCAACCGGTCTTCATTTGCATCCCGACGACCTGGCTCATCCAGGCCGAAAATTCATCGTTTCAGCCCAAAGTAGACGTACATCCAGGAACAGTAAGGAGTTCCACGTCAATAACCGAGGTAACAGAATACCCAATCTAAGGATGTCGTCTACTGGAACAAGGCAACAGGGGATTAGATGAAAACGTGTCACGGGTCATCAGGGCATCGATCAAAAACCTCAGCGATTTTGAGCGTCGCTAATACGTAAGAGACTGCGCAAACATGTGCACCATTCGGTGGAAATATGAACAATCATGACTGAGAAATAATCAAGCGACCGCATGTAACCTTCAGATATTCCTTTGTCTATAAAATCCGTGTTGATTTTTATAGCAATGACTACAAGCCACATCGACATCAACTGGATTAAAAACACATACAGGTCGGACTGAAAGTTGAGGGACAAAATCAACGCCATAAAACATTGAACAAAGAAATCAAAAACGAATTAACTCTCAGTTATTTTGAATCTGGTTGTTGGTAAATTAGAGACTGAGTCCGGAATAGAGGCGAACAAATAGATGTTGAATAACAAACGCGAATTCCGCTGAACTTAACAGAACAAAATCAAGACTCACAAACCGAACGGCTGCTCCTTTTCCTCTGTTTCGAAGAAGCTTCAAGAGTCGAATTTTGTCAGATCCATGTGTCTTTGAATACTTCAGTGCAACCTTTTTGCTGAATGAAAAAAAACGGCTTGTAAACTTACTTCAGTCGTATGATCAGTACTTCCATCATCTACGATAATAATTTCAAACGAAAACTTCGAGTCATGCTCCTGCAAACATGAACCAAATGAACGTGCAAACCTTGCGCTTGTCAAGATAGGAAAGCGCCTCATTTAACATACTGGGCACTAGAATTGGAAGTAGGTCTAAAAAGTAGAAAGACTTACGACGATCCATTTCGTTAAAAGCGGGGACAATTACAGAAAGCTCTAACTGTGACCGATCAGACAGACTGGTGGAAAATTTTATATACTCCGAAGTATCAGGATCAAGAAAACACTTCTCTGTAGGTTCTCGCTGCATGTTTGGATAGGGATCCGTGGATAAATAGATAAAAATCAGAAGCTTCACATAAAACACAGAATTCAACTTACTATAAAGGTAAAAATGACAATTGTCGTCACCGTGGAAACAACGGACAATAACCACAGCTCCAAAGCCATTGCTCAAAGATAACCTGGAAAGAAAAGACGTCATGAGTGTAATACACACATTCTACTTAGATTAACGCAGAAGTCCGAAATAGTATCAGAACGATCAGTGGTGCATTGTGATTTTCAACTGTAATACAATTATGGAAAGACCACACTGCAGATTAGTGACAAGTGTTTGAGAACAAATAACTAGATTGCTAGCGAGAGCAATGCACTACTGGTAGTTCAGCTTCCATACAATATTCACTGCCACGCTTCATTAACTGTATCCACAGCACAGGTCGATCAGTCACACAATAGAAACCATCACGCTCATGATTATGAGCATGATTAGATGGCACTAAGGGCCGAGTAACTGTTCACCACAAAGGTGACAAGGAATGGTCTGTGAAGAAATTTTCATAAAAATAAACAGAAGATTTTTTAGAAAATAGATAGATGTAACTAAAAGTAAAGTTGTTTTTGAGAAGACGCACCCCCTACTGGGACACGTTACCATCTCGGACAATGTTTCTAACTAGCATTTTGACCGACAGTACAGGCATCAACAGCGCACGTGACACCTACTGACTTTATTCAATAAAACAGCCAGGAAATCCATGTGGCGTGATCCCGTCTTCGTCCAATCACTCTGGCTTCCCTCAACTTTTGATAGCTTCGGTGCGATAAACACAGAACATGCGATCCAACTATGGTGGACAATACCTATACTGCTATCCCGACCTATACTGCTACCTTGTCGAGGTGGTCGGGCTTGTGTACTGTTTTGACCCGGCGGGCTATGCTGACTAGGACTTCGGTCCTTCCAG
>LUCH01006723.1:8356-30204 GCA_013368495.1 Paragonimus heterotremus
TGCCCGCCGATGCCCGCCGATGCCCGCCTGGGGCCCGCGCGGGCCCCTCGATGTTGTGCTACCTGGGTGACTGAGAGCGTATTTTTACTGCATTAGCAGTAACGTAGCTTAGGAACATGTTTGTTTTTACAGGGAAGCAGCAAAATACGAATGGAAGGCCTCGCAGATTGTTACGGGATCATCTGCGGCAGTTTTGTTCCGTAATGTAACTAATGAGATATTTGGGTCTCTTGTACAGCTTCTGCGTTTCAGCAATTGCATCAGCTCATAGCTCTTCTCTTTGCTGCTCAGCGCACGTTTGTCCTCATCAAGGTGGAGCATTTTGGTTCTATTTTCTGTAGTGTCAAACATTTTGTGCATTTGAATAATAAGGGATAAATCATGTTTTTCGGTATCGTGATTTTAGACTTTTCAGCCTACACTCCTCTTTTGGACTGGGAGCCCTGCTTTTACCACACACACAAGGGCGTTTTGATCCTTCCGGGGCTAAGATATTCATGCAAAATCAGAAGTGTTCAGTAAATACTTCTGTTGCAATACTAGAGTCAGAGGTTAGAAAGAATGTGTTCCACACCAATGACCTCAATAGAGTGACGAACGTATTCCAGTCGATTGATTTTATCTGGCGATAACTTATTAGGTGGTCTAGGCTGGTAGGTGATAAAACGTGTTGGCGCCAACCATTTACTTGGACACATGCGAGAAACTGCGTGATTTGCGGGGCCTATGAAAGACGCCCAAGAAATATTGCGCATATTGAAATATTCACCAATTATTTTGTACTGTGTGGGCAATGTTGATACATAATTCAGTCCAATAATAAGGTTGGTCATGTCGTCATGAGTGGCGTTAAGTGGCCTGTACACGCATACTAAGAGTAGTTTACAGGGTTCAGTTCACACTGATAGCCACAAAGAGTCATCAGTTCTATTAAAACATAGCTCATCGGGTATGGTTGTAGAATACTGCTCCCTCAAGTAAGTGAAACGTCCACCGCCACGTCCAGTACCGCGATTTTTACGGAACATATAATAACCTATAACGTTTGGCTGTATGTCTGAAGAGTCAGATGTACACCAAGCTTCGATTAACTTGCGGATGCGCGTCCGCATCATACTTCTCCGGACCGTCTGGTTCAGTGGTGACTCTTCCCAACAGTTGATATCAAAAGTATAACGTGAAGGGCCTACCTGCACAGCATCCCTGCATCTACGTTTTTGATCACCAAAATTTCACTTACCTGATTCCACGTACCCGCAGAACAGCTGTTTTGGAATGTGATAATCGCTTATCTGACTGACGTGATCTAGTCAAGCAAGCTGATTCAACATCAACATGGTTTCGGTTCCGTCCATCTGCGCTCGCCGATGTGCTCCGGCGTTCGGAACCATGTCCGACCACCGAATACCCTGGATATTTCTCACACATTACGAATGAAAATGACTCAGATGGCGCCCGTTCCGCTGATGCAATGCCCAAATTTCACTGCCTTAGGGATGTATGGATAATACCATCGAGCGGTGGACACAGAGTTTGGTGGTCGCTTCCTGGCACATTTTTCAAGACGTCCGGAGGCAGCATCGAGCTTTGCCATGCGGGGTCGTACCTCGCGGCCGATGGAGAGGTCTGTGTGCAAATTACTACCCAACTGACAGAAGTCTGCGAAGTTGTTCACAACATCTGCATTAGTGCGAATTTCAGGTGCGGAAGCAGGAATAGAACTCCCGCCTCAAGAAAGCTGTGAGAACGAAATATCTTACTCTTGTTGATATCTAACCCAAACTTGGATGCTGCGGCAGCGTAAATTACTACCACTTGCTTTAGTTCATCTTCATCAAGTGCCAACGGCTCGCCCTCATCTGCACGCGCGTAGGTGGGTTATGCAGCCTGGTTGGGGTGTCGGAACGTGGAATTTACAACAGACTTTCATCCGTCCGGTACTCAAACTCAACGCTGTCCTCCACCGCGTCCTGAAAATCAAATGTTTGCATGGCGGTCAGATATAAACTAAATATGGTTGGAACTAAGACACAGCCATGCTTCATGTAAGTGGCAATCATTAACAGAGGTAGATTTACACGATTATACTTTCACCTTTATTCCCATTTGTTACACTTCAACCAAAACGGCGGACTTGCTTGGAGATTCAAACCTAACAAGCACTGTCCACAACATCTTGTATACAACGGAATAATGGGCCTCGGCAAAGTACACGAAAAGACCTTACGAAGGTTGGTTGCATTCACCGTGTTCTTCTTGAATCTGCCGACCGGCAAAAGCCATGTCGAACGTATCGCGGCCTGCCCGGAATCCACGCTGCCCCTCTGCAACATCGTACGCCAGAACGTTGCACACATTCGCAGCAAAGTTGACCGACAGCACTAACCAAATTACGATAGCCACGCACAAGCTTGACAGCCACACATCTACAATGTCAACACACGTGATACCATTGCAGCGGCAGGAAATTCACGTACGAAACGCAACACCAGAGATAAACCATCGAGCCGAACCAAAACGAAGCACGCCGGCGTTATCTACAAAAAGCGCAGCTGCGTTCTGTCTACTTGCTTCCCTTTGGCTAATGTGTCGTAGATGAACCCGCAAGGACCGATGATCTAATCATCATAGCTGGGTTGATCAAAACGGCACGCATGCCTGGCCGTCAAGCTGAGTTAGCAGAAAATGTCACTCGGGTCGTATGTGCTAGATCGAGGGGAGATATACTGGCTGCTGAGCGTGTTCAGCTTGCGGCTACCGGGCTGGACACTAATCCGCAGTATGTTTCCCATAAGTCGCGGCTAGAAGTTTTCGATCTATAACCGTTTGAATTTCCCATACGCCGCGGGGGCTAAATTCATACATACTATATCTTTAGCATAGGGCTAGGTGCACGGCCCTTTATTTTGGTGGCTAGTAGCGGCCGACGCAATCAAAACATCTTTAAGTTGACGGTATCCGACGGCCTCATCGTAAATGGGTGGAAATAGGCTAACGTGATCCCCATTCACAAATCGGGTGACTGACAGTTACCTGCAAGCTGCGGACCGGTAAGTCTCAAAGGTATCTCATGCAAGATGCCAAATATCAAAACAGCCGTTCAGCGACGCAAAGACTTGCCATCTACTCATTGTTGATATTGCCACAAGACTGGCCAACAAGATCAACACCACACTAAAGAAACTGGAGGCTATACACAAGATAAGCAAATGTTGACTCTGGAAAATGTGACCGAGTGATGCAACCACTGCTCAGTTCTGCGGAATACCAAACATACACGAAGACAGTATCCCACTGCGATTGAATGTTTCCCTACCGGGAACGCCGACCTGCATCCTAGCCAAGTGCCTATTAAAACGATAGCGACAACTCATCCTCCTATCAGAACATTTCATCAGCGGCGCTCTGCAATTCTTCAGCAAACTAGTGGGCATCGGGATAAAAGAAGATGTTGCAATGAGTTAGTATGATGTCACAGCACCCTTCGTGTCCACTGACCTCACCTTAGCCAAAGAAGCACTAAAAACGTTGCTGGAATAAAATCCCCTACCGAATGAATCACTGAAACCGAAAGGCATATACAACCTCATGGAACTGTGGTTGTTTGCACACTTCAAGTTCAACGGCCAAGTATATAAACAGCTTAAAGGAACACCAGTGGGTCCGCCCGTATCCAGATTCACTGCAGGGACGGTCGTGCAAAGGTTAGATAATATCGCGCTAACAGTGATCGAGCTCAAACTTCGGGTACGATAAGTTGACGATATATTTAAACTCCTTAAACGGTCGGTGACTGAAGACACGGACAGATTGCCCGACAACGTTTTCAACAATATTAAATTTAGGACGGAGGTCGAAACCGACGGCCATCTACCGTTGATGGATGTACCAATCATCCGCAAATCTGAAGGAACACTGGAGACTTCAGTGTACCGGAAAAAACCACACGAACCAACTCCTTAGTTTCAACAGCAACCACCCAGCCCAACATGGATGAAGGTGCATTTGAGCTATGTTCCAATGAGTTGAAACACATTGCATCGCCGTACAGCTCCGGAAATAGACAGAAACCTACTTGGACAGGGTCTTTCTTTGTAACCAATAGCTATGAAATTTCATCGGACGGTGTTTACTGCAAAAAGAAAGAAACTGGAGTCCTACCGAACCGTCAACCAAACGAACCGCACTACCATACATCAAAGCTGTATCGGCAGTGACAGCAAGACTTCTGAGATCACATGGTATTACGCTAGGACACAAACCAACGGCAACATTACGAAGAATACCCTCAAAAACAGAGACAAAACTCAAACCCGCTGATAGGAGAAGCGTCATTTACAAAATCCAATGCAGTGACTGTGGACAGCACTACGTTGGCAAAACTAGACGGTAATTATCAACACGAATACATGAACACAAATTAGCCATCAACAGATACCATCAGTTTTTTCATCTCCGTCCACGAGAATGAAAGTGGGCACACCTTCAGCTTGAATACAGCAAAAGTCCTTATTACGGTAAACACCAGACACGCAAAAGAATTTCTTCAGGCTTGGTATTCCCCGGCCGGGTAAGTAAACAAAAACATCGAAGTGGACGAAATCTACCAACCAGAATCGGACCAATGGTTTGAAGGGATGCCGACAACATCGAGTGCCGATGCTGGTTGGTCCGAACGGAACAAATTGAACTGACCGAACCAAAGTTGAAACGGACCAACGAATAACCAATCAGATGGAATTTCAGGAGAAACGATGACCTAATTAATTTACAAAGACCAACCAATGATATTCGAAGTCAAAGCTCGACAGCAACAAGGAACAACCAATGAGACTCCGGATCAAGAACACAAGGACTACGAGAAATAACCAATCAGGCATCGGGTCAAAGTTCAAGCGCATTAAGAACCAGCCAACGGTAGGTAAAGTCAAAGGTCATCAGCAACAGGAAGTGACCGACAAGAATTCTCGTCAGATTATCAACTCACTCTGCTATTCGGAAGCAGGTATTCACCGAACTTTAGTAAACGACGCTCAAAATCTACACGCCGAAACACTTACATGTCGACAATGTCATCTTCGTTAATGGAACGGTTGCCGCATAAATGCTCACCTCGGCGAACATACCAATATAAAAACCGCCATACAGAGTTATGCACAACACCACCATTGTTCTCAATTATCAGGAAATTCGGGATGTGTTTAGTGATTGTATCATTGAAGCTGCAAGTGAACTGGTACACTACACCGGAGTCGGAAGAGTTCGGCAGTCTGCTTTCGCGATTGCAGAGAGCTGGTCTTCTGTTGGACTGAGCTTAGGGCACCTGCGCAGCCGCACACGTTCCAGCCAGAGCAGATATTTCAACAGAAATCTCCGGCGGTTGCTAGCTGTAGATGGATTAGATTAAAGGTTGAAACTCACGCGATACCAGCATGTCCCACAGCTGCACCGGCGCTATCCAGTGGCGGCCACGAGAGTGATGTCTCTCATCAATGACGACGAGTGTGCATGCACCTCTCTGGGGCGCTATTCTGGAAACATGTCTGCCGTACTCATTGCCCAAAAGGTTACTGTGGCTGCATAAGTGGACCCCAAGAATCATCTGGGCATCTAGGCACTACCAAATATATCCTTCTCTTACCGTCACAGGAAGGCAGCTGAGAAATTCTGTGATTCATTGTGCGTGTGAAGACGGACATTCCATCATACAGAAATGGAAGCTTTGTAAACAATCTACGGGTATACACTCGACCCACATAGGAATATGCTGACTTTCCACAAAACACGCCTACTCTGGACCGCAGTCGACAATATTCTGGCCAGAATCGTCTCGGGGTAGGGCAGAAGTGGTTGTCAGTTGGCCAGAGTAGCATCCGAGTCGGCCAATCGCAGTGACGACACCTTTCTTACATTCCTAGTTTTTTGTTTCAGCCACTGAATCAATTCGGATCATACGCACTCCAACGTTTAAAAATTATTGACGCTAACCTGCAGGTGTCACCGGCTTCTCTTCCACATGTGGCAACAACTGGCATGCGAATTCAACAAAATCACTTTTGTTATGAAGCTTTCATTTGGAACGCCTTCAAAAGGTCCTATGCGGACCGATATAGAGATGGACGCATCGAATAACTCTCCGAATTGGTCGTGAGGTAGACATATCACCCCCTTCTTTCTTGTGGATCCTCGAGCCGGTGAAGTAACTGCACCGAAATATTTTAATTCCGCGTGTCTGCTGATCTACCGACCCTCTCAAGCCACGGGTGGAATCGTTTATCGGTCGACTTCCGGACTTACTAGCTGGAATCGCCCTCCTCCCGTGTGGTGGCCTATGCAATTCAATGCACTTCCCCGTCAGTACCTCGAGTTAACTCTGGACGACGAAGTGTCATACTCAAAAACGACTGCGCCTGAAATTATCACGTGAATGTTTCTGTGTACAATCCAAATGGAACGGTGTGAACACGAGCAATACGTCTCACTCCATCGTCGACAACCTACATACCGTCTAGTTTATTGCCTTCCGACTGTTTGAGTGTAGCTTGTCACTTGTACCAATCAGGTCGTGTATACTGGAACAAAGATAGGCATGGTGGTTGTCGAATGTGTCCAGCCTGTGGTTACCAAACTAGTCACTGGCCTAAGAAATGTCATGCACAAACCTCGATTTCGGATTCCTGACTAACGTCTGCACGAGTTTCGAGGACGCCGTGGTAATTTCATTCTAACACACTTTTTCTTCAGAGCAGGTTATGTCTGACAATTCTTTATCTCAGCGAGTAAGGACAGCCGGCGAGGATATTACATGGAGCGTTCCAGCTTTCAGCCTCCGGCATTTCTTGGGCAACGATTCTCACTTTACAGGGTTATTAATCATTGAAACAGCCTTCCTTCTAAGGTCGTCAGCACCGCTTCCAGAGATCACCCCAAAACATTCTTTGGTTCTTACTCGCTTAAAACATCTGTATGCGAGTGATTTTACTCCGTTCTTGGTATTTACAGTATCCTCCAAAAACGTTGCCACACCCTGTTATCAATGTCTCCCTTTCAGACCAACAGGCGCCCGACTGACGCTGAGAAGAAAAACCCCAATGGATCCATGCATATTGGTACTTTGCCTCGAACCCGTGTATCACTCTCTGAGTCGCTCACTTATGCGCAGTTCCACGCCCACTTATCGGACGACTACTTAGCTATTTTGATGTTCGTTATTTCTAGGTCGACAACATTGGTTCTCACCCTTAGCGTTTCAGCTGCAGCTGTCCAATCATTTTATCAATGATGCCCATACTTGTAACAATCGTTAATCTGTTTCAACTAGCTGCATACTTCACTGATGGTTATTAGTTTTTCCCAATTTTTAGCCTGCCCCTACTGTCCATTCAAGATCCCAAGGTGCCATTTCAGGAAATTCAAGTTGCCGGGCCAAGGGTCAACAATACAGCTCGATATAAATGGTATTTCAGTGCGGGACGACTGCACTACCACCGAAAGGTTTATTATCCAGACCATTTGTACTTCATGGTTAGAACAGCAATAACGGGCCCCCGTGTTAAAGGGGTATGGGATGATGCAACCTTCAGATGACTGAGATGAACCTATGGAAGGCATTTCATCACTCGACTGGGTGCATCATTACACTCGATAATTGGTCGGATTTTCTTGCAATCATTGTCTTCTCATATTTTTTAGTGCTGGTACCTTGTGCATGGAAATTTACATACGATTACTGCCATTCTCTATCGAGTAACATACTAACTTCGTTACGCACCACATTTTCGGGTTACAATACCCATGCGTGTTCTACGTTGATTTTTGCTGCTCTTTGCTACATAATCTACGCAGTTCCCGTCACTATAAAAAGCATCCGTTTCGCCGATTATTATACAAGTAGATATCTACTCGATTCAACTACTTCCCCGCACTACGTTCTGTCCCTGTTGTCAACCGCCTTTTATAACGCCAACACTTGCCGCTTTTATTCGCAATGACACACAGGAGATCCAGCAGCATCGGTGCAACGGAAGTTCTGAGTGTCTGTGACCGATTCTCCTGCCGCATGACTTTTCAGAAAGGTATGCAGGGCCAAATGTGTCTACACTGTTACCACATTAAGTGCACCAGCCTCAAGGAGGACCAGTACACTCAGCTGGCTTCGTCGTACAGGCCATTTAATTGTACCAGCTGCCATTTTTGTGAAAGCCGCATTTCGTCCGGGGCCGTATCCGTCCCGCTGCTCACGAATCTCCGTGAGCAGAAACAAGACACGTTTAAGTGTAATTGCAAGACGTCTAGAAATGTCAGTGCACTGTACACGGTCAAGGTTGAAAAAGACATGACGGAAACACAAACGGACCTATCTCACGTGGGGTCAGAACTGAACTCGTTGAACGAATATATTGCGGCTGCCCTTCCAAGTATGGCAGTTGCTCGTATGGCAGTGGCTTCGCCCACAGCTTCAGTTGAGAGAGCCATGTCAAACATGAGAGACAGTGCACTCCGAAAAAGGCGGCTCGATTTGTGGGGCCAATTTCCGACGACATCCTATCTAGGGGGAGAAGCCAGAGTGGGGTTAAACACCTCATTCCCTCAAGGATTGATAGGCCTAATTTTCGCCACCAGATTTTGCTCCGAAGCTACCATGAAGTCACTCGAACTTTTTGTGGCTTTACCGGCGACGATCGGCACGAGGAAGTTCAGGACAAGACGGTTCAGTTAAGGCAAATTCATGTTAATCAAAGAACAGTCTCACTAGACTGCTCGTTGCAGGAGCAACAAAGCGCTCCAAGCTTGATAAAGCGAGGTTACGCATCAAGGCTGACCCCAAACGTCACGCCAACGCAAAAATGCTCATTCTTATTATCAAGGAGGGACAAGTGCCTCCAAATGGATCAGCCCACGTGCCCGCACCCGCATAACAGGCGGCTGCCCACCACCCGTTGGATGGCTAGGCGTATTTGGGGATGCACGGGTCTGAAACATTAGCTCCCAAAAGCGCTACAGACAAAAATCTTACTCCAAGCCCCCAGTCACCCCATCTCCGAAACGTCATTTTATTCCTAAGATTTATAACCCACTGAGTTTGCCCGAGTCACCTCCTGCATCCAGAAAGACTCATACTTGGCTCTTTTCAGCTGCATTTCCCCTATATTAGGTCACGGTCATTTCATCGAAAGTTATCTTCAAACCTGATTCTTCCGGGGCGCATAACTGCAAACCACCCTCCAGCAATTTAAAAAATGCATGTGATCCGAAAGCCACCAAACTTCAGCTAACAGAAACGAGCAGTGTCCGACAGGGAAGCTCACATATGCTCGGGCGGTGATGAAATAGCCGCTACCCTCCGAGATGGCACAAGAAGTTTCGACGATGTCTGCGCATTCCCCTTCACTACTAGGACTGCTTTCTGAAGCTCTTCTTTGCGCCCTTCTGTCTCTTTTTGCACCTAGACAACTGAGGAGGTAGCCCTCAAGTGAGTGCACATTAACTGTCTCAGCCTTTTGAACAAACTACCGGAAACCAGACAGTTGGTCTACGGTACTTGTCCTCAAATTCTTGCTTTAACGGAGACCTGGCTTTCCGCATATATTAGTGATAACGAACTGCATGTTCCTGGCTTTTCATTGTACCGAACGGACTCCTTCTTTGGTCGCAAGGGGGGCTGTGCTATCCTTCTAAGCCATAAGCTGCCAGTGCCCACCGTTATGAGGGAATTTACCTCCCTAGAGAAATGCGACGGACTATGGTTCAAACTCAAACTTCGAAATCGTGACGAGCTCCTTGTTCGTGATGTCTACCGATTACCGTCGTGCAGCGCATCCGACGACGAGGTCATTCAAGCTGTCCTAAACGGTCTTCCGTCTACACAGCGTTTCTCCCATTTTTTCCATTGTGGGTGACTTCGACGCACCAAGACTAAACTATGTAGCTGCCTTTGCTGAGGACTGACTCCGGATTTTCGAAAACCCTAGTAATGTCGATCCATGAATAAGCTGTGACACAACATGCAGAGCTACCTACTTGGTACCTTCCAGGACAGACAAACTCGTTGATTGATCTGATTATTACCAATGAAACTCATCTCGTAGACAGAGTGGTCATCAAACCACCACTGGAAAATAGTGACCACATGTTACTTGCTTTCGATTTTATCCACCACTGGTTCCAAAATGTTTTAACAGACTTCATTCAGAAATTTCCGGAGGACATTCTTAGGCACACTCAAACTCGGGGCTAATTTAGTGGACACAATACATCTTTCTTTGAAAGTTTTCATTCACGAAGCTGATGGAACTTTTGTTCCTAGCAAACTATAGAAGTCCTCATCTTTCTCACCGTTTCCGCGGAATATACGTCGTCTCCTCGATTTACGTTCCCGTCTACTCTCTAAGTGGAAACTAACGGGCCAGCTGGAGAGTCTAGAATTCATTTGCTTTGTACGAAACAGATGCAGGCGGGAAATCCGTCAACATACCTAACGGGTACAGTCAAAAATTCTACTGGGAGCTCGGGGGAATAAAAATTTTCTTTCCAAGTACATGCACCTCCACAGGAAAACTAAGCCCTCGGCGCTTTCTCTATGGATTCCCGACGGTTAAACACCCTCCAACTCTCAGGTAGTTGCTGAGACATTCACAGAATACTAATCAGCATTCTACACTGTGGTTCAGCCAAAATGGCATCCAATTCTCTTAAAGGGAAATTTCCGATTCCCCCTAATAACGACGGAATTTCCTGTGCTCGGCACTCAGGATCTCTTGCTTAAGATCAACCCTTTTAGTACGATGGGATCAGACGGGATCCATCCCCGGATCCTCAAGAAGGCGGCCCCTGGAGTGGCAGTGCCTCTCCCTAATCTGTTTAAACAGACACTTCGAACCAACACTCTTCTGGAGACATGAGTAGAAGCCATTGTCACACCTATGTTTAAGGCGAGTGATCGTCACCCCACTGCTAGCTATCGGCCGATGAGTCTCACCAGCATCCCATGGAAAATAATAGTGTCTGTTAAAACGCAATATCCTTATACTTTTCCTCATAAATAGCCTCTTCATCTCTACACAGCACGGCTTTCTTCTCGACCGGTCGTGCGTAACCAATAAACCAATCTTCATGGATAGCCTGATATACGTCAAAGACAATGGTCATATCGCGGATGTTATCTTTCTCCACTTTGCTAAAGCATTTGGCTGGGTCCCACATGGTCGTCTTGTATACAAACTAGGAACTTATAGCATCCAAGGAGAGGTTTTTCGCAGGATTACATCCTTCCATTGTAACAGGACTTTCAGGTAAAAGCCGGTTCGGACTTTTCTTCTCCTTCTACGACCTCAGCTGGAGTTCCTCAAAAATCCGTACTTGGTCCGCTGTTGCTTCTAGTATTTATCAATGATCTTCCCGACCTTAGTTTTACCAGCACACCCCCTCCTGCTGTTGACTTGAAACACTGGAATGCTTGTGCTTCCAGTGCTTTGCAGATTGACCTTGTTCGTATGTAGTGATGGTCGGATGACTGGAATCTCCCTCTAAACGACAGTAAGTGTGCCCATATATCGCTTGGAGGAGAGTGGGGGAACGTATGTGTGATACATGGTGAACAGAGTAGATATAGCAAACGTTGACCTCGAAAAGGACCTGGGAATTTGGCTGTCATCCGGTTTATCCTTCTCTTCTCATCACCAGATGGCCGCCAAGAAGGGAGTTGGGACTCTTGGGGTGATAAAAATAGCCTTAACTTGCACAGAGCGACATGCTTTTCAATCGTCACACTGAGTCTGTATAGAAACACTGCTCGCCACCAAACTTGTCCAGCGGGCAGCTACCAAAATAATCACTGGCTCGCGAATCCTCTCTGTCGAGTCTCGCCTTGAAATTCTTGATCTTTACCGACTTGAATTTCGAAGACCCCTTGGCGACTTCATCCTTAAGCAACTTTTCTTCGCCACGGGACTCGCGCACCAGTTCTTTTCCCCAATAATTGATAACTGTCGAAGGGCTCACTACAAGAAACTCCACAAACTTTGACCCCGGATCTTCTTTGGGCAGCAGTTCTCTTGCACGTTTATCAACCACTGGAACGACCTTTCATTAGAAGTTGTTAGCTGCTCTCCTGGGGACCGTTCCAAAGTTGTCAAATTAGTATTTTTCTATTTTGTTAGATCAATATTTTACTCCGTTGGCGGTATTCTCTGTGACCCCTGGAGGGGTGGTGAACCTTGTTTTTAGTGGCTGCCTGTTAGATCAACAGGAAATTGCTGTCGTCGAAACAGACAAACTGATTGGATCTAGATGACTTGGGCCTCCAACCTCAAACCCGTGAACAAATCGCTGAAACAAAAAGGAAGTGACATCGTGGGTCGCATTTCCCAGAAGCCTAAGTACTTGGTAGCACAGAGTGAGAAACTTGGGAGGCGCTGATAGTAGACTGTTCTGGGAACACGAAACACAGCCAACTGGTTACTCGTCATTTTAAAATTTGTCCGAGTGAGCCGGGTACGTTATTCATAACTTTCAATTTCAGCTCCACAACATAACAGTAACAGACAAATTGAGAGCTTATAGAGCTTTAGTTGAAATAGCTAACTACAAACACTGGACGATAAACCACTCAGTGAATTTCTTGGGTCTCAAAAACCGCTTTATCCAAACAGAATAGCGAAAGTTCATGATCGTTCGCTAAGCAACACTTCCCAGCCATATCCGGATAAAACGAGCGTCAACTCCGGTCACAGTTTCAGAAGGTCGGTTGGCGAGAACGAAATCTGGGAAACGTGATCGGCAAACTACTGCTCACCTTGTTTCACACGGTAATTTTGCAAATTGTAAGATATACTTTGGCTCATTGTCCCGCGAATCCGTTATTTCGATTTATCCAGAAAATGAAACATCCAGCGTTTGAACAGATCGTGAAACTGCGACGCCCACGCAATTCTGCTGCCTCAAGTATGCAGTGCGCGTTTCCACCGATTGCTGTTCCGTCCAGGTGACTTTACCTATGAATAGCATTGGTGAGAAACACACGGAAGATATTGAGACGAAGTTGTATTCGGACCGTTGAAGACGTATTATACTGTGTGTCCATCACCTCTGCCACCTAAAGCGATGTGCCCGGTCAATAGAAATCGTTACAGAATTTAGATAACCAGCTTCGAGTTAGATCAAATTTTTCTCACGACGTGGTGGTACGCTGAAATATGCCTTCGCCAGTCGTCGTCACTACCCTTTTAGGCTTGAATTTAAGGCTTTCTGAGACACTTTCTTTTAAGCCGTACCGAGCAATAAGTCACCGTAAGATCGCTGACACTGCCTCAGGAATTCTACCATTCTATCACAAAGGTGAGGTTCCATAGAGCCTTGCTGTAGCTGTATTTCGACGGTTACTTTTCTGGACAATTGACACCCGTGCGACACTAGATGGAAGCTTAACCAACCTGAGGTACACGGGTGTCACGATTTGCAACCGCGCATCAGTCACTGAACCGACATTTACATGCTCCGTTCTCTGACCTTCATTAGACCAAACTTCTTCTCGTGTGTGGTTATCATTCTGTGGAACTACCTCCCATCTGAGGTCTTTGGTTGTTGTTCTAGGCAGTGTTCTAAGCCGTCATCGGGTTCCTAATTAATTAAAACCTTGTTAGTTTCGTAACTCTACATTGTTCTTAGTACTCGTTGTTATACCAAAGACTGGTGCCACACCACGTCCCTTTTGACTGTTTTTTTAGATAAACGGGATCCCACTGGATAGTGAAACAGATGAACTGACCAGAACCAGATGATTGGGGACGTCGGTGTTTAACTTGACTTGAGTGCACTTAAGCCGCTGATACAAAGCAGCTGTAAAAAACGCTGAGGCTCGAAAAAAATTTAAGAACAGCTTCATCCCCCTAATTACTGCATGACAAAAGTCGATAAACTGTCCCTGTGTGTGGATGACCGTAGATGGCAGAAATTGCGCTTAGGGAATTCGCAAAGCCACTTATCTCCCTCCAGGAGGGTCAGCAGGCTATTGTGAATACTCGGAGACGTTCAGTTCACTCTCACTGGTGTCACCTGAAAGCCGTGTTTTCACAAGAGCAGGCACTTGAGAATTTGCATCATAAATCCGCCGTCCGATTTCTGAGACTTTATTGAATAGGCTCAGACAGTTTGCGTGCATTCAGTGAAGCTTACGTCCTGACCCTGCTAAGTTCGAGCGGGGACCGAAGCGCCGAGGTAAAAGTACGGGAAAAATCTGGAATAACCGGAACCAAAATTGCAGGTGGTGGACTCTCCGCGATTGCCTTACTCTGCTCGGTAGCTGTGAGTTTCTCCTCGGACAGCTGTGGGCTCTTCACTACGGCTCGTGCGTAAGTCGGCGTTTGCGTGAAAAGCCTAGGTTGATGTCTGTGTGCCACGGTTGACGCGAAGGTTGGAAGCTTGGAGACTGCCAGAGGTTCGGTTCCATTGCCTAGGTCGTTTCTGCCCGGACCCTCAAGTTTAACTGATGGCTGTCAAGGAGGGACTCTGGAGTTATTGCATTTCTCCCGGATTGAGGAGGAAGTAAGAGAAAGTAGGTGGATAATGAACTACGGTTTTATCCGAAGCCTATGGTCAGTCTTGATTCTTCTCGACTTCGGCCGTTTGACGCTGCTTCTGTCGTTCTTGTGGAGGTCAAACAAAAGTCATGTTACGCTGCCAGGCACGGATTTTTGATGGTGAGTTTGGTCGAGCACTGCCCTCCTGCTTATCGTGACTGGTAACGTGGAAAGAGTGCCGAGCGGGACTGTTAAGTCTTTGGAGCGCCATCTGCCTTCTGCAACCAGGTAGGCTAAGGGGAAAAGGACGCTCCCAAAACTACCCGCGTGCGGTTGCTCGGGGAAGATGTAAAGAACGACTGTCCCCAAAACATTACCTTTCTTTCGCGGATAGTTCGATTTTCACGGTTGACAACAACCTCCTCTTTCTGTGCCGCTGACAGCGTCTCCGTCCCCTATGCCACAACAAGTCCTGGAAAGGCAAGAACTACATACTCGTCGAGTGAGGCCGGTTCTATTTCCACGTTTGAGAGTGCAGGTTGGGTGTAGTCCAAGGCCTTTCACATGCATTACGCTTGTGCAGAGTTCGCAGCTATGTGGACATTACAATGACTTTCGGGATCATCTAGCGTAGACCCATTCTCAGCTATTGCTGTTTCGGCCATGCACTCCGCATGCCTTCGGAAAATCAGCCATGGGGGACATAACTTGGAATCCGGAGTGGTGAAGAGAATATCTCGTTCCCACTTGAAACCGCTACGCCTTAAATGGTGCCAACGAAGACACGTTTAGCACTGTAAGCCGTTCTGAGCTGTTAAACAGCGCTAAAAGCCACCATAAAGTTTGGCGATTCGCGGTCTGCTACCATTGTTGGATGTGGTGCGTGTCCATGTAGAAGAAATACCGAAAATATATTATTACAGGTAAGTTATAATAAAAATCGAAGTAATTGTCTAGTTCGACGGTACGGTGTTTCAAAGTCGTAACGGGGTTGAAACGTCCAATTGGGTGCAGAAAGAAGTGTTTCAAATTTTTCGTGAAATTTTGGAATGCATAATTCAGAAAAAATATATAGACTTTCTCGAGTATTATAGTTGTGTTGTAATGACAAAAGTCGACTGTGCTTAAAAATGGTTCATATTCCTGCTTTTGTTGGGAAAACTGTTGCACCTTTATTTGCCAGCTTTCGTTGTCGATCGCAAGTTCTGAGAATGCTACCATAAGGATGCTCATGGTGGAACACGTACTTCCGTCCTGCAGAAACACTCATTTTTACGAGGTTTGGGATGTATTGTATTTTACGCTAAACAACTTGTTAAATTCCGGTGAAAGCTAGATCGCCACGTTTTTGAATTAGTTAGTTATCTGAATTATATGTCCGGTCTATTTCCCTGTGGACACTTCAGGTAGAAACCGGTCGGCGAAGAGTCATCCCTGAAAGCGATCACGCCAGGAGTTTTTGCATGGTTGTTTATATCTACAGGGCATATGTGACAGTGCAAATAGGGGCAATATACGTCTAACTCTATCATTAAAGGCTTACCTACTGTTAAGTTTGTAGCTTTCTGACTGTTTGAATGCAAATTGCCGCTTGTACGCAGCTCAGTTCTCACTTATCTGACGGCTGGTGACCCATTTTTACATTAGTTATTTCTCCGATGATAACATTGATTCGCACTTTGGCCACCTCAGCGACAACAGTTCATTAGTCGTATCCTGAATGCTCGTGATTCTGACGATTGTTGGCCTATCCCCATCAGCCGCAGACTATACTGATAGTTACCTGTATGTCTTCCACTGTTTCGCAGCGAACTACGAGATTGCCACAACCAACATGATTATCGTCAAACTAGCTCCTTCCCCTTTGGTTCGTGCGCTCAACGTTTCCCCATCGTGATGGTAGCGTAAATCGGAAGTGGTGATGAGTAAACGGTGAGTCTGGAAAAAACACTATTTATTGATTCACTCTCAGCAGACTTCAACCCGAACAAGTAAAGGCGTTTACGAGCTGGGCGTGAGAGAACCTTAACCGCAGTTGTACGACGGCCGCTAGGAAGGACGAATGTCAGCGGAACTCCCGTTGACCTTCAGGATTCAAACAAGCGTCAGACTAGTTGAGCGGACAAGCAAAACTATTGTTATCCTAGTGAATGCAGCCTCTAGTAGTTGAGATGGCACGGATTCATCATACAGCCACGAGTAAAACTGCGATACCCACGCCAATACACTAACTGTGATGTTAGTGGTTTGCCGTAACTTTACATCCACAAGGTACTGTGAACACATACGGCGGCACTAGTACGTCAGCTCCCAGGTCGCATGGAGTTTGGGATTTTGTGGGCACGGAAGGTGATCTCAGCGTATAGTGATCCAATAATAACTGGGAGAAGTGAGATGTTTGTCCAGTATGGACAACGAAAGAGGTATATGAAAACTGATAAGTAGACCATTGATGATATCGAATGCGTATACAACGAAGTATGGTCAATAACTCATTGAGCTATTCCATGGAGAGAAAACTATAGCTGTATACAGGCTATGATTCACAGAAAATCTGGGAAACGAGAATGTAGATAAACAACAGCATTCACTATTTCTATTTTATTTGTTTATTTGTTTATTTATTTATTTGTTTAATAACTTATTTGGTTATTTGAAAAGCTAGTCGTGGTATATGAAATTACATGTTTTTGAACACAAACCCCTATTTGCCTTGCGCTCGTCCCTTGTTTCACGACTTATCAATGGGAAGAGAACCTTGTGCGTATCGTTTGCGGCTGTGAAATTGTGCTCTGATGGCGTTGACATATTAAACTCATCAGCTTTTATCGGGTAACCCACAGGATTACTTACCGAAACCGAGAATTTCTCCTCTTATCGTTGAGACGCTGGGCGCCCTCATAAGCTTACAGATGCAAGAAACCGGACAAATTCTGACCGGAGCTAGTCACAAAAACTGAACTGAATTAAATGTGAATAAATTTTCGGGTTCGAGGCGTTTGAACTGATGAGTTTCTCTTCCCGGATTATTGCACCACTCGAATATCAAACAAGCTACGTGTCTGAAGGGCTGGATGAGTCTGGCAACTGCAATGTTAACTTGGTGCACGGCGCACGACGTCCCACTGAAATAGTGCGGTTATTCAACAGAGTGACAGATCTATTCTATGCATTTCACGTCGTCTGTCTGAAGCCGAACGTAAGTACTCTCAGATCAAACTGGAAGCCTTCAGAATGTGTTGGGCCGTTAAGACTCCATAAATATGTTTGTGGACCCTCATTCACTGTCGCAACAGACCACGAGGCCTTACAGTTTCTATAACAAGGCAGCAAATCGTCGGCAAAGTTTTAGTGCACGGCGCATTAAGTCGTTCTCTCAGCTGCGAGTTTGCCAGACGCGAAATTTAATATGGCCGTTGACAGGAGAGCCCTATTTATTACACAAAATATACAGAGGGTCTCTTATAGCGTTAGAAATTGCACTGACGCGTAAATTAGCTAGAGGGGCTAGAGACAGATCGTCGACCAGTGATTAAACCAAAAGAGTGTGGCACGCGTGTGTGTTCGGGTTCTCGCCGGAAACATGGCATGCAGACAAACAATCTGACGACATGCATCATGCGAACTTTCTTAATAGCCTAAGTACAGTGTGCAACTATCAGTTCTGGAACCATTTTACGTATCATATATCAGGTAGGTCAGTAAAATCTCCATGTGGCTCCATATCTCCACTCGAAGGGTACTGTGAAAACAACTCTTCGATCACGGTGGAGATAACTGGGCCAGCTACACTTGGCCCGATCTAGTTCAAGACCCACTAGCTGATATCCGATCAGCGTGCAACTGGCGTACCAGTACCCAGACTCCGCAGGCGGAGAAGAACCAGTGCTCACAGTACCTGGCGAGCCCCCACTCGGATGTCTTCCGTTAAGGGTGCCGAAGCAACCGCAAACAGTGCGTCCGAGTTGAGGCGTCCACGGAAGGTTGGCGAACGACATACAATACGAAATCGAAAATGATCGGGATCGATGGTGCCGCATGCGTCATCCATGTGTCGGACAAAGTATGCGACAGAAAGTGGAACGAAATCTGTTCACTGTCGGTACAGAATTACACGACGTACTCAACTAATTTACTTAACAATATTGATTATTTTAGTGGACAACATGGACAAACGCACCGACATTTTCTGTTTTGAAGACGCCTTTTGCGATTGCTTTGATGCATGCGATCCTACCGTTCTACAAAACGTGTCGACCAGTGTATTTTGCGTTTGAAATGCCAAGTGGCCGGCTGTGGGGGCGCGGATATGGGGAGCTACAGGACCGGTTCATCCGTGCTGTTGATGGGAGAAACAGTAAGCATAGGCCGTGTGGCGGCCAAAGAAGAACCCGACTGAGGAGATGTCTCAGGAGGCGATCGGTAGAGATGGCTTTCGGTTTGCCCAAGCGATCTGTGATGTACACTCATTATTTTCTTGAAGGTACATTTAAAGGTCTCTCGTGGGGACGCTCGGGTGGATGTTGTTGCCAATCTTCGCCTACGATGGTTTGCGGAGCATAAACCATTCCGGTTTTTGTCAGGTGTCTGTCAAAGCAGTGTGATGCATGTGGATAACGAGGTGTTTGTCGAAACAGGCATAGTATCCGAAATAGTCTTTGGCGGTTGAGAATTAATCCCCAAGCAGACGTATTTGTTGACCACAAGGAAGTTCGGCCATGGAGGCCTGAAGACCGATCCTGAGTACCGCACGGATGCTCAGTAAAATCACTGGCAGTAATTCTACCCAACTGGTGGAATGGACTGCAATAAGTGCTGTTTTTAATCCTCGATGACAGCATTCACCCGCCCTACTTGCAACCGGATGGTGGGCCGATGGCATCTCAAGGTTTGCGGCGTTTCTGCACAGCAACCACTTTCAGCTTGCGGAAAACCGTCGGTTGACCCAGTGGCGGGGCAACCAGGCGATGCAGTCCGACTAGACAATTTCGGGCTATCGGGTGAGGCGGTCGATCATCGTGAAAAGTTAGGACATACCATTAGAGGAGGAGAACCAACGATGTCCGTGTGCAAGTGAAACAGACGAGAGGATGTAGTCGGATATCGGCCAACGGAGCCGACACATTACGACGAATTTTGGCCTGCTGATAGACTGATCACAGGTGTGTATACTTTCTGACGTCCTTTTGCACACCGGGCCAAACGTACCTATGTTTGCTTGTCACTCTTGCACGATATGATTTACTGAAAAATTTTTCGCGCTGTAATTGCAGTTGTACCATGTTGATGATAACGGATACGCTGGTGGAAGGATGTCACTGCTGGGGGTGTCCCACCTTCAGGAGTAACAATCCCATAGGACAGGGCTTAATTTTCCTTTGAACGCGCTCGTCCCTATTTCATGAGTTGTACATGCAATATGATTGAATCGTTTGTGGTATATTCCTGAGTCAGGTTTACCTAGAGATTTAAATCGTTGGCCAAGTCCGGCTGACGTGGATCACGAACAGCGCCTAAATTTGCAGTAAGTTTTCACGTTAGTAGCCGCTCCATCCAGTTGACATGACCTATGAACAGCGCCTGAGTACGCAGGATGGGTTCACATCAGTAGCTGCTCCTTTCGGTCGACTTTCATTATCAATAGCACGTGGAACAAACCTGTGCGGAAGGTGGTGAGAAACTTGTATATGAAGCTTTTCGGGTACATGTTAAATATCGTCTTTGACTCCGTTGATTGTCTTGTTAGTTGAAATGGTTTTCTGCACCGAACTAGAGTTTCGGGGCTCTTAACGTCAAGCAGCAACCGGCCGAAAAATATACCTTTTAGTGATCGGCATGCAGCTCGAGTTCGTCTGTTTTCTTATACTGTTATATGTGTATGATGCGCGACTTCAATCCAAGTGGACACAATGCACCAGACTGAATAGAATTAACTCCGGAGAACTCCGGAGAACACCGCGGTAGTAGTGGCGAGTACGTGCTTTCGTGCTTGACAGCCTCACTGCTGCACGGATACTAGTCGTAGACCGTGAGTTCCTAAGCTGTCGTATTGGGGAAAATTATTTTACCGAAATAAAACGTTTTGTTAGTTTAGTACCTGGTACTGAGACTGAAATCGCCGAAACCCGCGTCATGGACTCAAGTCTCTTTGTTTCAAATGGTCTTTAATTGAAAACGATCTCATCGTAATTTTTTTCCCAAATCGGTGTATCTGCTGTTGCTGTGGTCGATTGCGTGTGACACTCTCAACGCAGGAACACCGGGGTTGTTTTTAATCAATTTTTCATCGTCATCACTTGCTTATTAGTTTATTTTCAGTTGTTTACTTTTTATTTGTAGGAAGTGGATTATATTGTGACTTTCAAGACGATATGTGAGAATCGCGAATCTCACACCCTCCGACGATTCCAGGAGTGTCTTCATAGACACTTGAATGAGGTGGGCGTTATTTACGTTCGTGGGACGGGCCGTTGGTCCAAAGCGCTTTTGAAGTACGACACGGTGAGGTCACTTGTTCCTGAAAAGCGTGCAGATTTATTGTCGTTGTACGAAGTACAAGGGGAGTGGGTGTATGCAGGGGTGTACGACATGTTTAATGAGTTAACTGTTGTTAGTTTGAACAAATCAGTTCTCTCGATACATGTTGTGGATCACAATTCCATGTGGTCCAAAGAGATGCGTGTCTGGTTGTGAGCTCTTTCGATTTGGGGCATAACCACCCCCTCAGTCGTTTGTTATATGAGTCTCATCATACGAATCGTTGAACGAATGCAGGCAGCAAGTCCGGTATAATACGCCAACTGCTGACAATAGGCAGTACGTAGCGGCTGTTCACGAGAAGTTCATCACAACCGCTGACGTTGAATATATCCGCCGCCAGTTACAGCCTGCGATGCCAAGTGAGACTATTACGTACGATGGGCCACGGAACATTAGAGAACTTTGATAAGGTGCTGTCGGTGATTAATGCGATATGTGTGGTACCAACTATGAGGGGGAAGGCAACCGAGATACGCACACCCGCTTCGCCTAGCGAACGCAGATTGAACTATTCCGAAATTTCCAGCATGTTGTGAATGTAAATGCAACCCACGGGACAAACAGGCACAATAATGTCATTGTATACATCCCCATACATTTGAAGTTGGAAGTGGAAATTATCCGTTTCACGGGATTCGCCTTGAAGGTCGTTCAAAAGACAAAACGGTCCTTTTGGCGCGAATCCTCGATTTTTAAACAATTTTTTGAAATTTTAAAATCGACATTTCAGGCAAAGTACCTACAATACATCAATTGTAAATAAGCGTCGTTGATAGAAAATTGGAATGCATC